>JAUZST010006289.1:0-14969 GCA_034779995.1 Parotocinclus haroldoi
ATTAGTCCTGCACATCAACTTAAAGGAATTTTAGCCCATCCTCCATACAAAACAGTTCAGAACTGTTTGTTTCAGGTCCTTCCACATCATTTGTCTTTAGGTTAGGACTATGACTTGACCATTTTAAATAATTAACTTTAGTCTTCCTTAACCCCTCTTTGGTAAACTGACACATGTTTGGGTTCATAGGGTCATCGTCTTGCTTCATGACTCAGTTCACAGACAGATGTCCTGATATTTTCCTTTAGAATTTCCTAAGTAAATAATTATTCAATCATTGGTGACAGGCTGTCCTCCCAGATTTGGGCCCAGAACACCATCACCATCTTATTTTACAGATGGAATAAGATACATATGTGAGAATTTTTTTCCCTTCTCCAGTCATAACACCATTTAAGCAAAAAAAAAAAATGTCTATTTGGTTTTCATCCATGCAAAAAACGGTATTCCAGAAATATTCTGGTTTGTCCACATGATCGTTTTCAAACTTTAGACAGGCAGCAATGTTTTTCATATGGAGAGTTTTCTCCTTGTGAACCTGCCATGCACAGAACCGATAGTCAGTGATATCCTAATTGTGGACTTATTAACAATAACCTGTCACCTTTAGTTGCATAGAAGTTACCCTGGATTCCTCTGTAACCTTGTGAACTGTTAGCCTTGTGGTTTGAGTGATGTAAGACTATCCAGCCTTTTTCTGAGGTCCTCAGAAATCTACTTCATTTGTTCTATGATATATTTTCACGAACAGAAGCTGTGGAAAACAGACTCTGATAGATACCTGTTCTTTAATTATATCAATGTGCCCACCCACACTTAACTCTTATCCTAATGAATTAAGCCACATGACTCAACAATATTTTATTTGCTGCTTATTCTAGAGGTACTACTTTACTTTCTTTACCTCACAGATAGGTAGTACGTTTACAGTAAAACAAAATCACAGTACATATCCTATACTTTTAACATAAAGCTGTTTATTCCTCTGTCTGGGTAAGTTGTAGTAGATCAATAATAGTGTCACCACTTCCTTCTGGCCTACATACGACGCATGCTCCTGAAACCCTTTAGCATTGTGTAATTTTGCTTTCCAGTTTGTAAACCCTCTCTTTGTAAAAGCAATTTTTCCTCTGAACATTTTTTGACATGAAAAGCAAAAACATTCATTCATCTTTAAAAAACGACAATACTAAAGATAAGGCCTCGAATGATAGCATTTCTGAAACGCATACAAGCTTTTAGCATTGTTTTAGCCCTTACAGGATTCACATTAAGGGCTGTTTTCATTTTGTTATGCACAGGTTCTTCTGTACTTTTTTAAGGGTCAGCCAGGTGGTGCTGCTATGTGATTACTACCCACAAATTACAATTTAGCGAGCTGCTACCAGTCTACGCTGAAGGCAACATGA
The DNA here is from genome assembly GCA_034779995.1 of Parotocinclus haroldoi. NCBI lineage: Eukaryota > Metazoa > Chordata > Actinopteri > Siluriformes > Loricariidae > Parotocinclus > Parotocinclus haroldoi. The sequence goes on from JAUZST010006289.1 coordinate 1,410, forward strand.
TGGAGCTTAAGCTTTCTACACATGGTTTATATGGTCACATGACCATTACATCAATCTGTCCAAGCTGTGCTAAATGGCTTCCAGATGTCAGTGATACTAAGGGGAAATATTTCAGTGCTGCTCCTGGCCTCTCCTCTTTCATTGGTTAGGAATTCTCTAAAGTGTTTAACCCCCATGTTGTTTTGGTGTGGATTGTTTGTTTTTGATACAGTCATTTGGTACAGTCAAGTTATTGCCAAATAAAACCACCCAGTAATTTTATTCTCATGTTTAAATGCTGAGCTTACAGAGAATGTGGCTTTTTCACTTTATTGGGTAGCTCAGCTGAATGCACATTCCTCATCAGCCATTTCATTGACTTTACAATTTAAATGTGGTTTGCATGCCCACTTCCCCTCAAATTCCTCTAACACACACACTACTGGAAGCAGCACAGCTTTGGTTTACTACTATTCCTTTAAAGGTCAAATTGACGTATTGTTTTGCATCATGTATAATTGTATTACATTTGATTAAGAACTGGGTTTTGGACAGATTTCTGATCTTATGTGCTCACAGTTACATTTACAGAAGCCTCATAATTTATGATTATGCATCCTCGGTGGTTTTTATAACATGTTGGGTAAAATTACTTGAATCACTAAACTTTATTTAAAGTGCTAAACTGCATTTATATGCTGATACCTGATACCATTTATATATTAAAAATAAAAAGTCTGTGGGTTACTTGTCATTGGTCTATTACTTGGTTACTTTCTTTAAACTATTTCTTGGTAATGAGGTGGTCCTTAATCCCTGTCTGATATTTTGCTGTTGCAAGGGGTTCTCATTTCTTAAACAACTATGTTGGATGACGTATTCCATGGTCAAGGAAAAGATGTTTCTGCATTTACAAAGGAATTACACTGGCAACTAAAGAGATTGCTGAAATGACAGAAATTTTGTTAAAAACTGTGCGTTATTAAAACCTGGAAGCAGCGTGGTGAAACGTCAACTTGACAGAAGAAATGTGGTTGGAAAAAACCTTAAATGACCGTGATCGGGGATCACTTAAACATTTCGTGATGTTGAATTATAAAAATTGACAGTAGAACTCACTACTATGTTTTATAGTTAACCCAAGAGCATTACTGCACACAGTATGATGAAACTAACAGTAATAGCTATGTGATTATAAAAAAACCATGTTTTAGTGAGGTTAATCAGGAGAAAAAGGATTCAGTTTGCTCGGGAGCATTTTCCCTACTCCAGAGATGGGCATGTCTCAAAGTAAGAAGCATTAATCGATGCACCCATCATGCATAATGTATGATTCGTCAAATTTTGCATCAAACAAGTGGTACGAGCCTCTGGACTTTGAACTGGGTCTGGAGTTGCTTTAGTTGGTTATGTCTAGGCTCAGCAACATTATAATAAAATGTAATCAGCTGAGTATCTGAGTGTAATGAATGACCAGGTTATCCCATGAATGGATTTATTCTTCTCTTGACTTTTTCTTCTCTTGAATGTGCCTGTTTCATGGGCATATTCCATGGCAACAGTGTCAAGATCCATCAGGTTAAAACTCTAACAGAGTGGTTATGGAAGCTTAAGAAATCATTTTCACACATGAAGTTTCCACCACAGAGTCCTGACCTCAAAAGACTTTGGGATGTGCACACTTTACAGAGTGTTTCAACTCTCCTGGCATGAGTACAAAATCACAGCCCAAATTAATGCAACCCAGGATGGAAATAAATCTTGCAATGTTGCATAAGGTTGTAGAACCTATCCCATAGCAAATGTATTTTAATCAAAGCTAATGATAGTCCAACAAAATACAAATGTGCAACTTTTTTTTGGGTAAAGCACTGTATAATCAGCATTACAATTAGAATGAAAGTTGAATAAAAACACCTATTAAAAAATGTCAGAGATAATTAAGTAATTTGTATGTTCATCCTTTGTATCCCTTATTCCTAACTCAATTCATTCCATATATTATTTTTCTCAGACCTGTGGCACATACAAATACACAGAAGCTCACAAAAACTAAGGGATATTTCTTTTTAAAGTAATTTTTGTGAGCAGTATATTAAGAGAGTTAGTAAAACAATTATAGATTTTTGATGTCAAATAAATATGAGGTTTAATTTTGTTAAACTCAGTGACACATGTACATGCCTAAAACAACTACTATGGAGATTAATAGTCCTTTAATAGATTAGACTATTTTGGGTATCTCACGTGATATTGATATCACAAACAAGTGGAAAACAGGTGGACAAAAATATAACCTTTTATAGCTGAAGAGTGAGTGGTCTATCCCTGAGATCACACAGCACAGACCATACTGAACTATTTTGGATTAACTATGTTAAAAGTGGCCTGGTGACATATAATGTTAATTAATTAAATGTAATTTATTAATATATTTAGTTAAATGTAATTTAATTAAAAAGAAAAAATGCCTTCAGAAAATATCATAAATATTGTCTTTATTAAGTGGCCTAATGTTAATTGCTGTCCAATATAGTATACTAACAGACAAAGACATTTACATTATAATTAACATTATATGATGGAATTATATAATTATATTAAAACATTTATCTTAATATTGAGGATTACAGTAAATGACAGGAGCAGTTGTGAGCAGAGAGCTCTGGTTAAATTATACTTTTTGTTTAGTTCTCTAATCACATGATGCTGTTTCATTATTACCTATAAGGACCAGTATCACCTTTATACAAATATTGGCTTTCAGTTATTAAATCCTTTGTAATACATATACATAGTGTTCGGAGTTACATTCACAAATGCCACTTAAATCCATGTCCAGAAGCTACGGTAACTTCCCTCGGCTCAGAGTCAACTGGGATGGACCATTACGCAGCTGAAATGAATTGTGGTCAGATGAATTAGTATTCCAGATCGTTTTTGGAAAGAATGGACCAAAGACGAAAAGGACCATCCAGAATGTTATCAGCAACAAGTCTAAAAACCAGGGTCTTTCATGGTATGGGGTTGTGTCATGCCCTTGGCAAAGGTCATTTACGCTTCTGTGATAGCAGCATTAATGCTGAAATGTACATTGCGATCTTAGAGCAACATATGCTGCCTTCAGGATTTAATCTTTTCCAAGGACATCCATGCATTTTTCAACAAGACAATGCAAAACCACATGCTGCATTCATTACATGGCTGTGTAAGAAGAGGGTACACATACTGGACTGGCTTGACACGATAGAGAAAATGTGCATAATATTAAGCCAAAAATGAGACAGCATGCATTTGATGAATATGCAGGACGAACGAGACAAAACAACATATCAAACATTAAATCGCTTGGTATTTTGTGTGCCAAAACGTCTTTTAAGTGTGGTAAAAATAAATGGCAACATTAAAATGTGGTAAATGTTTACATTTTTTTTGGAATGTGTTGTAGGCCCGTAATTGATGTTTTTAAGAAATTTAATGAAGTTCATTAGACAAAACATAAATTAGCTCAGGCTTCTGCTGTCTGAAATTAAATAAATGTAATTGTAAGAAACACTGTGTGTTTAAATTCTTATCATGATTTTGGCTTTTATGTTTCTTGAGGTAAAATTGTTTACTTCAATCATTCATATTCATAATTTCTGGTCAATACTAAGTATAGTCATTTAGCCCTTTAGTGCCCCCTAAAGGTCAAACTATAAAAAAGTCATAACCATGGGAGACCAGAGCTCTCTGCAGCTGTGGGTTGTAAGCACCAAACATTGCAATATCGTGCCACCACGAAATGTTATTAATTATATAACATTCTAATGTTACTAATTATATACAAAACTAAACACCTTCATCATAGCTTGTAGCAATAGTAATATTTCCAGGAACAAGCAACACAAAATTTTTCAGCCCAGTTTTGGACTAATGATGAGAGAAGAAATCTTTACTTTAATATTATTATATTATAATAAATAATAAAGCTCCTTCCAGTGAACTATATATATGTTGTTTTAAATTAAGTTGAGTCAGATTTATTTATATAGCACTTTTTTACAATGGAGTTGCCTCAAAGCAGCTTTACAATTTTCGAGGATCTGCCAATATCTAAGGCCTATCCAAAATTGAGCAAGCCTAGGGTGACAGTGCTAGAAAAAACTCCATAAACCTTATAAGGATGGAACCTTGGAAATACCAAACCTAAATTAACTCTTAAATTGCCGCTAACGTTCTAAACTTCAAGCTGTTTGATTTAAGACACATGTGTGGTCATTACACAAAGGTGCTAACCTCTTCTCCATAATACACTTGATCCTAGCAGGGACTATATTATTCAGGGTTGAGTGAAACAGACATTTATGTATGTAATTTACATTTACATTTATGTAATTTAGTAGTTTAGCAATTCAAATTAAGAGCCACACATTATACACATTATAAACATTAAATCTGGTAAGATATTAATAAATGCAGATGAGGTGTCAAATGTAATAGTCCATTTCTTGTGATACAAAGGCAATAAGTGAATTTTATTTGTTACAGATAGCTCAAAAATAAATATTAGTGTTTCAGTGATCACTTTGTAGGAAAACAACAAGGTTATCTACACAGCTCACAAAAATGAGGGGATATTCTAATTTTTGTGGGCAATATATATGCAATACCAAACGTTAATATTAGATCTAAAGTATGATTACAGTGGTTAGTCAGTTCCATCACATTCTGAGTAATAGTCATGGATTCTAAAATGTGTCAAAAGCAATTTTAAGTGGATCCTGCTCATTTTCAAAGTGAATATTAAAGTCAACTACAATTAATGCCTTATTTTATTGAAATTACTAAGCAGGAAAGGAAGTTAGCAAATTTATGCACAAACATTGAATAAGGTAGGTGGTAAATAGTGTTAGTATGTAAAGAGTATGGTTTTGATTTAAACAATGATGGATTGGCTACATTTAGAATTAGTATTTTAGTAATTCATTAATTAATTACTAATTATTTAATTAGTAAATTAGTAATTAATTAGGCCTTGTAATGGGAATTAGAAGTACTGCGAGGTACTGTAGATTGCTATGCCTCCTAAACGACCATTAGGATGAGGGTGTTGAACATTACTGTACCCTTGGGGGGTGGGGGGTGGGGGGGGAAGCTTCAGTTAAGGCTAAATATTCATCTGGTCTAATACAAGTTTCAACAAGACAGAGTGCATGTATTTAGCAGTGAAAAAATCATATACAATCACTGTTTTGCTTGTAAGTAATCTAATGTTAAGTAATCCTAACTTAAGTTTAAGCTCCAGCAGCATGAACCGTTGATACAAGGTAGGATTGACTTCTCGCATTTTGTTACGCCAAAGTCTGGACCTTGGTCACCTCATAGCTGGCTACAGGAATGTGTGGGAGACTTTGAATAGTAAATTACTTCCTGTGATCTGTATCTTCATGCTGGTTGACTATGTAAAATGATTATTATATGTATAGTCTGCATTTTTATACTTGCTTCCCTAGTCATGCTAAACTTAAGTTGACTGTACCAACTGACCTAATACCTGGACCCTCCCGTTAAAAAACGGATACATGATCATCCTAAGATGAAAAAAAAAATGAAATCTGATGGCAAGGCTAAAATCTTGGGCCTTCACTATGGAGGACATAAGCTGTCTCCTGCAACACCTCCAGTGCTTCAGAGGGTGTCATAGTCCAGAGCATATATTCTGCATTTCCCCAGAAAAAGTAATCAAATTCCCATTTAGCTTCATCCAACATGCCTTCTGACAGTAGTTATGATTATGTATAATATTATTTAAAAGGGCATATTTTTACGTTATTTTATTGAATATTTTATTTGTTTACACTTTATCTTATAGTTTTATATTCTATTTTATTATAATTGCACTCTTCAAAATATTGCGTTTTGTCTATTTTTGTCTACATTTTATTGAATTCATTTTAATTTTAATTTGAAATATGTCATCTCTAAATATTTATTTAACTTCTATTTATTTAAACTATTATTGTAAACTTTACTTACTGTAATTTACTTTAATTCTTATATATATAATCGCCATGCTTATTGAGTCTTGTTCCACCCAAGGTTCCTTCCTTCTTCCTTCTACTTTGGAAGTTTTTTCTCTCCACTGTCACCCTAGGCCTGCTCAGTGTAAACTTTGTACGAAGATATTAGAGAATAATAATAATAGAATAGACTAGAATTGTAGTAAAATGACCCTTGATGCAATGCTCCATGGTGAAAAGCGCTATATAAATACAATAAATAATCTGACTTTAACCTTTTTTCATGCCAATATTCTTAGTAATTCTAGTACTGGGTTCTGGTTATTTGGCTCTAATTGCACAAACAAACCTTGGTATTTCCTTGGCTCTATAAACATGGCTTTAGTTTGTGCCAGTAGATTAATGATTTACTGGACTCCTTAATGTAACACAATGTGTTAACATTTACCTTCTACATCAACGGGGAGGTTCTTATGGGATTCTCATGCTTGCTCTGGTGAATTTGTTGAGGTTGACCAGGCCACTGTTTGTATCTTAGCAGCAGTTTTGCTGCTAGAGCCAACAGCTCCAGAGCCAACTGGAGACTCAGTGTTACAATAAATGGCACGTCTTTGTTTTCTCCGGTGATGCTTCATTCAGTTTTGCAAAGCTACTACACTGCAAAGCTCCTATAACCTACATTCACATGAAAGCACAACCCCCTTGAGCATTGTCTATTGCAGTCACTGACCCATATACTTTTTTCTTTTTTCAGTTCTGTGGTCTTCCCATTCCAGTTACTTTACTAATTATTTTCATGATGCATGAGGTAGGCTTGAGGCTTTTCTTGGCCAAAAATCAAGTACTGTAAGTCACCTGCCAATATTTACCATCATATGTGAGGTTTGTATGATGCAAACTCCATTGTGCTTGTGATAGTGGTACAGGTTAATTTTTACCCGAAGTAATAAAAGCTGATGCATGGTGCCACGTGATCTCTTGGGACATGTGGTGACCCAATGCCCCTATTGAAGTTATGGTCTCAAGCACCTGATCATGCCATTAAAATATTCTCCTTAACAATGAGTCACTAGCCATCTGTGTCAATACAGTCTCCACTCTGCACTTCCTGTCAGTCCACTAGTCAGACTGCTAAATCTTGCTTTTGGTCATTTGGAGTCAGTTAACTTCAGCAAATTTCTTGATCAGAAAGCATTAAATTCCTCAATAGCCCTCAATTAGAATGTCAGATTGTTTGTTAATCCTTAGAATGTAATACTGTTTAATCCTAATGGCACACTTCACCATCCCTGTAGGTTGAAGCTGACACTTCCTTTTGTTTGACTGTGCCAGAAAATTGTGATTAATGCAAGGATACAAAGGTGTATTGTGTAAAATAACAGTTAGCAAAAGTGAACAGGCAAAACAGGCTCCAGAAACAGACCAGGATCAAAACACAAGCCATAATAAAGTACAGGCAAAAATTTACTGGGACAGTTGAATGGAAAAAACAACAATGCTGAACAGGAGGTGGTGCTGGGAGCAGACAGCACTGCTTTAGCAATAGTCCAGTATCACCAATATAGAGCATTCTTGTTATACTCTTTAAATACTGAATTAGAAATTGTGCATTTATTTTTATACAGGCAACAGCTATGTTATTAAAGATAGTATTATTGCCAGATATTATTAACACAAATCCAACAAAGACAACACATTGCTTTAAGGATAGTAATATCACCATGAACCGTAAAACAGGTCACATTACAAGGTATTAAATCATCAGGTTTAATTTTAATAATTGTTGTTATTTATATAATTTAAGTGGACTTTATGGTGTTAGTCAGTGTTCTAATATCTTGGCAAATCAGAGAAAGAGAGAGACAATAAGAGAGAGAGAGATAAAACATAAATGTGAGGAAAAAACAGAAATGGACTACAATGGTCGTTTATTAACAAATGGGACTGGACACTTTCAAATATATTCAGCTATTGAAACATAATAATTGAAAATAAGGTTAACATAAGGTAGAGATCACACGGTACACATGTGTAGCTCTGTCTATATTTAGCAACTGCCATGAATTATATACAGAGACACGCATATGCAATATTCAGTGCCTTCTTCAGTATGTGTATTGTTGTAATAAAATAATATTAATGCATGGCCTGTCTGTGTGTGAGATAGGATCCAAAAAATGTAAATATATAAATATGTAAATAAATATTTACAACATACCAAAAGTAGCCGTATTCTTAAAAGCACACAGCTGTTATTGCTACCATAACTATAAGACTATAAGAGGATATACAGGTTGCAGTGGTTAATTAACTTGACATTTCACTGTGTTGGAAATATCAAATCATATATATATATATATATATACACACACATAGACATATGTAAAAAAAAACCTACTTCATTCATTCCTGCATTCCTAGAAATTTTGAATTCTTTCTAATTTCAGGAGTGCACATGAACCCAATCATCCTTAACATGCTGCTTTACAAATGATGTGCCTCATTCTTTAACATGGGGATGATAAGAGAATACCCATACAAAGTCTCCAGTGTAACCCTTTCTCCAAGTAATATCCTCCTATTTTGTTTATCTAATTTAATTAGTCTAGTTTGTTTGTTTGGGTTTGTGTAATTATCTTTGTAATATGCATGCTTTATTAATAATATTGACTCTGACATAAAAAAACAACATTTATACCAAATTGTTTCTTGACCTAGTAAAAGCTTATGGCTACAGTGAAAAAAAAAAGTTCATAGGAAAGGAAGATTTGTTAAGATGCTATACTACATGCTGTCCTTTTCTTGAATGGCTCACTTCAATTATTGTACTTTCACCCATATATATGTGTTGGTCTGTCATGTGAGCCTGAGCACGTCAGAGTTTACTGACATCATGTGTGCACCTTCCGTGTGTTTAGTGTCTTGACCTGGGGGCATTATGTACCTGTGCTCTGTGCTTCATGATGCTTATTTAAAAATACTTGTGTGCTTTGGAACTTGTTTAAATCCTCTCTTTGGCTGCATGTTACTGTGCATACTTGTGATTCTGATTCTGGTCCCTACACACTGTGAGCCTAATTATTCACTTTGAATATGGATCTCGGAGGCAAGTGTTCTTTGGTGTTGTGTGCTGTGGGTATTAATGAATATTTTCTTCCTTTTCCTACACCCTTTTCCTACATCTGAATCTTAGACTAGGGTGTTACAGATTTAAGAACTTATTCATAAAAATGATCACTCTGTTTGGTGACAGTGCTCATGCTGACTGAATGCTTTGGCCATTTAGATGTGTCGCAATTAAATTGTTCCATAAGCACTACTAAATTCCATTGTGATACTGTTTATTATTTTGATTTGTTAGTCTTTTTTAGTGTATAGGTTATCCCATTTTATGCATGCATGTGCAGCGAAAGTTAGGCAGTTAGTACTGAGTTTGCGCAGGGATGTTTCTGTAAGTACATTTATGGGTTTGCATGTTTCCTTTTTTTTTGTGCTGGTGTATTTCTCAGACTGCATTTGAAATGTCAGCTGCAGAGTGTACACTTCCCTACACCTTGTGGTCTTGATGTGCACAGTGTATCTGCATCATCACTTTCTCCAATTCAGACTCCCCCAGTAAACATGTCTGGTCATAATTTTGATGTGAGTCATCACATTGCTTTTGTTCCTGTGTTCAGAGAACATGAACTTGTTGATTATTTTTCAGTCATCTGAGCACATAGACACTATGCTTAACTGGTCTCATACATTTTGGACATTGTTATTACAGTAGGTTTACTTGCAATGCTCAGAAGGTTTGTTATGTTCTCATGATTGAGCAATGTTTGAATTATGATTTGATGAAAGCTATGGTGCTTTGTGCTGTAAACGTGTTTCTGAGTCTTACAGCAGGCCTTTAAGAAGTCGGCTAAACTTGCACATATGTGGAACTCGCTACAGAGACAAAAAAAGTAATATGGTACACCACTAGTAAAGTTGAGAATTTTGTGCAGATTAAGGAAGTACCTCTAATGGAAGCATTTAAGAGTGCTTGCCAGAGCAAGTGTCAGACCACACGACATGAACATAACATGTTTTAGTTTAAGCTGCTATAATAGTAAATATGTATGTCCTAACACAAAAGACCATGTTCACATTGCCTCTGGCTCAGAAGGAAACAACCCCCGCACTCCATTGGGAGAGCTGTCGCTAATGCTACTGTTTCCCATGCTCCCGTTACTCCTCAAGCAAAACCTTGTGGTTGTTTCTTCTGATGCCAAATTGATTATTTCACTGCATCCTGCCCTGAAGAAGAATCCCAAGAACCCCAAGAATCCTGAACAGATTGTGCTAGCCTGCTCAGACGTTTTGATAAACTGGCAATTAAAAAAGTCACAGCAGGGGGAAAAGCTTTCTTGTATATGGTCACCCAACTATGGAATACACTCCCCACATTAGTTCAAGACTCAGAAACTCTCCACATTTTTAGGTTTTGCCTCTTGCCTCTTGACTGTGTAACCTTCTGGTTCTCCTTCTTCTAGCTATGCTACTATAGTTAATGCTGCATCTGGCATCAGTGATTGTCATCAATAATTATTAATAGACTCTGTGCTCCTAACCAATAAGCAACTTCTCTTTTCTCTCCGAGCTGATGTTCCAGTTCCAGTTCCAGCACCACAAACTTAAATGCTCCTCCATCTCAGCATCACTCTACTGGTTTTCCTCAACAGAAACCAGTCTCACCATGCCTGGATACCACCGGAGTGCAAGAACTCCCTCCATCATTTAGTTATTTGGAGACAATGTGCCTCCAAGGACTTACTGCTGACGACGCAATATCTCAAATCTTTTATATTAGTTAATTAATTTTTTTATTATTTTCTTAATTTTACTAATAATACAAACTTATTTACCTGTGTTAATAAGAAGGCTTTTAGCCTAGACTTCAAAATTTAGGAGTGTCTGAATCCCTAACTAAAGTGGGGAGTTTATTCCATAGCTGGGGGGCCAAGTAAGAGAGCTGTGACTTTTTTAATTCTAGGAACTGAAAGAAGTCCTGCTCCCTGTGAACGAAATGGATTGTAAGATTGTAAGATAATGTGGGACCAGACCGTGTAGAGCTTTATATGTTGCAAGAAATATTTTATAATCAATGTGAAATTTAACTGATAGTATCAGAATCACAATCAGAAATACTTTACTGATCGCATAGGGCAATTTCGCTTGCTACTTGTATGCTCCTTTACACAAATAATAAACATTCTAATGATTAAAAATAAAGAAGAATTTAGATAAAAGAAAATGTACAATATTTACACTGGGTACAATAAAAATACAGCAATAATAAAAAGCAGTGGCTATTATGATAATGTGTACTAAATATAGAATAAGCAGTTCAGATTTGTTGCACCTATGTTGTATTGCACGTATGGTTCCTACCACAGATGGACCATATTGTCACCCATTAAGGGAGGAGTTATACAGTTTGATGGCCACCATGTGACAAAGTCCTTCACCGTCTCCCAATACTCTTCCTTATCACCCCTGCTGATACATCCAACTATTGCAGAGTCATCAGAAAACTCCTGAAGATGGCAGGTCTCTGTGCAGTAGCTGAAGTCCATGGTGTAGAGGGTGAAGAGGAAGGGAGAGAGGACAGCTCCCTGTGGGGCTCCAGTGTTGCTGACTACCCTGTCTGACACGCATTGCTGTAGGCATTAACTGTGGTCTGCCAGTCATGTAGTCGACAATCCAGGACATGAGGGGAGTGTCTACTTGCGTCCCTGCCAGAAGAGATGGCCGGATGGCGTTGAATGCACTGGAGAAGTCAAAGAACATGACTCACTCATCACAGTGCAGACTGTCTTGTCTAGGTGAGTGTAGACTCGGTTGAGTAGGTAGATTATGGCATCCTCAACTCCCAGGCAAGGCTGGTAGGTGAAATGGAGTGGGTCCTGAAATGAGCCGGAGCTGATCCAGGACGAGCTTCTCCATGGTCTTCATTATGTGGGACGTCAGTGACACTGGTCTGTAGTCCTTGACATCGCTGGGTTGCGGTATTTTCGGAACTGGAACAATGCACGATGTCTTCCCCAACACCGATATTACAGAACAGGACTGACATTATACAATTTTCTAGTTCTAGTTAGCACTCAAGCTGCTGCATTCTGCACTAGTTGAAGTATATTTAGAGATTTACTAGAACATCCAGTGAGTAAAGTGTTACAGCAATCCAATCTCAAGGTTATAAATACAAGAACTAGTTTTTCAGGATCTTGAAAGGAAAGGATATTTCTAAATTTAGCAATGTTACGTAACTGAAAGAAAACAATGCGTGTGATGTTGCTAATGTGCACATCAAGGGAGTTAATTAAAATTGAATTAAATGACATTTAATTTTGTACCTTCCTTGACACAATTCTCAATTTAATTGATTGTAAGGCTGTGATTTGGGTCAGCTGATTTGTACAGCTGTGTATCATCTGCATAGCAGTGAAGACTAATACCATGTTTACAAATAATTGAACCTAGGTAGCATGTACACAGAGAATAATAGTGAGCCAAGCACAGACCCCTGATCTACTTCACTTTTGAGCATTGATTATTTACATAAACAAACTGGTACTGGTCAGTCAGAAAGGACTTAAACCAAGAAAGTGCCAGACCCTTAATACCTATAGTGTTTTCCAGCCTATTCAGTAAGATCTCATGATCTATAGTGTCAAAATCTGCACTTAAATCTAATAGAACATGAAAAGAATAAAGTTTATCTGATGACCCTAATTAATGTTGTTAATCAGTACTATGATGAGGCCTGAATCCTGACTGAAATACTTCATAAGTACCATTACTTTGGAGGTAACTGCAGAGCTGCTGATAGACAGCTTTTTTCTATCGTTTTGGAGAGGAAAGTTAGAATTGAAATTGATCTATAATTAGACAGAACACAAGGGTCAAGATTGGCTTTTTTAATCAGGAGTTTTATGGCACATTTAAAGGATTTGGGGGCATAACCAAGAGTAAGGGATTAATTAAAAATATTAAGTAATGGTTCTAGAATACTGTGTATTGATTCTTTGAGTAAATATGTAGGGATCGGATTTAATAAACTGTATTAAATAAAAGTAGGAGTAGTAGAAGTAGGGGTAGGGACATATTATTTGACACATATAGCTATAAAATTAGGGATCAGAAATCATCTCACTTTGCAGCAAAACATCCAGGTTATCTATATCAAAACCAAATGTTAATATTAGATCTAAAGTATTGATTACGGTCCCATCGCATTCTGAGTGATACCCATGGATTCTAAAATGGTCCTAAAAGCAATTTTAATTGGATGCTACTCATTTTCAAAGTGAATGGCAAAATCATCTACAATTAGAACCTTATCTGTTGAAAGTACTAAGCAGGTTCAAACGTAAGCGAATTCCTGAAGACACATATACACAGTTTACATACCCTGGCAGAATTTGTAATTGTTTGGCAGTTTTTCAGAGAATATGAATGATAATAAAAAAACATGTTCTGTTATTTTTGGTTAGTGGTTGGATGAAACCATTTATTGCTGAACAATTGTGTTTGCCCTTTTGAAATCACA
>JAUZST010006290.1:0-14969 GCA_034779995.1 Parotocinclus haroldoi
ATATACTTGCAGATACCCTTTAGACATATTTAGACAGAAACCAATTCAGTTTTAGTTCAAATTTGGACTTACGGCTTGAGTTGGACTTGACACCATTTGAACTCTGACTGGACTGTTTGAGTCTTGGAATTGTTTGGGACACTAAACAGTAGATCCTGACTAAAGCCTTTGTTCATATTCTACTGTCAAGGTATGACATGGCAAGGGCTCTCAATGTTGAATTAATTCTCATTTTCCAAGGATCTTTGTCCAACTCTACCAGCTCCTCGTTGGGTTCTAGAGATCCAGAGTTCCAGAGTTGAGCTCTCGTTCTGTCTGTTACAGTCTTAACAGGGCCTTCTGAGTTTCAGAGTTTCTCGGGTCATGGTTGATCAAACAGACCAGCAGTGCCCCTATGTTGACAAGCAAAAGAACTCCTTGACAGGACAAAACAGCTTGAAAACCAAATCCATCCTCACCTTGGTACAAAGACAAAACAAATAGAGCTCAAACCTCAGCTCACCCTTGGCAGTACAACGTTGATTCACAGTTCTGAGACAATTTGATCATATCCTATATCTGAGATTTGAGTTGTGTTCTTCCGGGTTTGTGCCCCGATTCTCATTTTGTACTAGCTGACAGCAAGAATGGATGATGAAGGTTTAGTGTTATTTTTGATAAATTTAAAGTTATATAAATAATAAGGTCATAGTCTCCTCAGAGCTGATCATCCTAGATCTGATCAATTTAATTGTACCATAATAAAAAATATGCATTCATTCTTTAAACCAACAATAACACAAACTATAGATTTACAATTTTTAATACTACTTTATAGAAAGAGTGTCTAAACTACACACTAGGTCAATGGATTTTTTTTACAGGAGAGGCTTTATAGTGAGCAGTGATTCCTCAGGCCAGGCCTGCACAGCAGAGAAGTCATCAATGCGCGTGGCCCCATTAATAATGCACGTGCCCCTCAAGCCCGCAGCAGATGGGCACAACAGCCTTGGAACTCTTGCTGCCACTTCAAGACGTTCCCACTGGAGGCCTGCACCCGGCCACTGCAACCACGCAGGGAGAAGTGAAGCTCCCAAAAATAGCCAAGCAAGCTGAAGCGTGCCCCTGGGAAAAAGGGAACCTAGGCCTTCCTGTTTTCACTGACAGATGGCTCCACAAATTTGGAACAAATAGCGGGAAGCTAGTGGTTATCCTTCTGTCGCAATGCTTCAGCCTTATGTGCTTCTGTGTGCATAGGTATCTACCAGGCATTTTTGTAAGGGCTTAGGGTCAGATGATTTGCACAGTTTATTGTGTGTCTTTCTGCCATTTGACAAGCTGGCCACTATAGCACCTTGGCAGTACGGGCTTTCTGAGGGTGCACATGTGTTTTTATGTGTGTGGTTATGTGTCACAGAACACAGTATTCCAGGTGCACCCCAGTTCTGAGTGGATGGTGCAAAGGGAAATAGTGATGAGTTGGATGGAGGGGGTGGAGGAGATCGGTGTAAGTCTGGAAATTGTGTGTCAGTGCGCCAACAGTTATGGGTGCTTATGAGTGTCTTTTTCACTGTGAAATCATGATGCTATAAAAGCTTATTTTTAGTTTCAAAACTACAGAGAACTATTTTCATGAACAGGTTTAAAAAGAGTAATTACTCAAAAAAGTGATGTCTATGATCAGACGTTGATAGCCACATCATGATGAATTAGAACAGCAACTGCATTTGAATATGCAGACTTGCAAAGTTCTTCCATTTCAAACACAACAGTGGTGCAGCATTTAAAGAACATGAAAGAAAGGAATGTGAATGAATAAGTGACACATTTCTCAAGAATACTGAAGCTTTTTTTTTAATTACAAGGCAAAGTTTTTTCTAGCACTGATATTAGTGTTCTCGTACTTCTGGGAAATCTACCCAAATTAAGATTCAGATTTGACTACACAAACTTTTTCTCCATATGAACAATAACAGTAAAAGTGAGGATACTTTGCAGGCTTTGTGGTGTTTTACAATCCACATACAAATTGTACTAAAAACTGTTAAATACTGTTTGTATTTGGTGTGCAGATGCAAATGTACATGTATTTCAGAAATACAAAGACAGAGAAAATGTGTATAGAAGGAAGGGTAAAGCACAGCGAAGTATGAAAACAAAGAAGCTCAAGAAGTGCAGGGTGGAGACTGTGAGGTGCAAAACCGTTAAACAGACAAAATTACATGGCTCAGGTCAGAGGCGTTCAGAGGTGAGAGCAACTTTTCTATAGGACTTCTTAGAGCTTGGTAATTTGACACTGGTTTAAGATTTATATATATATATATATATATATATATATTTAATATGTGGAGGATAAATAACTCCTAGGGTATAATTCTGGAATTTTTGCTTTTTTTCTGGGTAGGGGAAGAGGAGAACTAAGAGGATATTTCATGTAAATGAAAGCTTTGGTAAATTCCTTGTTTTGAATCATGTATCTGGGATATTCCTAAAACTCCTAAACAAGTATGTTTTTACAGACATCATCAAATCAGCTTCTACACCTACAACAATGTGATCCAGATAACATGTGAAGTTCCAACTTTTGATTCTATCAATGTGTAGTCACTGTATTTTGGACAAATATAAAAGTATTATTATTCATTAACATTATTACAATTTATGGAATTATTACAATTCCCCAATCAGTTTCTGTATTTTTTGTATTTTGTTAAATGCTTTAAGATAAAGGTTAAATTGTGCTTAACATTGGTCTCTTAGAAATAAGCACTAACATCACACCAGTGAACTTCAGCTTAGGTTGACTTATTTTTAAAAAAATTGATGCTGATGGTGGTCCACATTTTTTTGTAAATAGAAGTGTTTACCTATCTTAAAGACTCAGTTGCATAAAGCTGATGTGAGCGAGTGGGTTAAACGATTTCTCATCATTTCTGATTAGTCGGGCCAAACAGTGAGGGTTGGAATAATTCACCTTGCTGTCCTGGTCTTACATCAGTGGGGATTTCAACACAGTGTCTGATGATTTGTGCCTTTGTGAAATGATGATGAGCCGGATATCAGAGCTTTTATTTAAGTAGAACTGTGGCAATAGTATATCTGGTAAACTTTTTAAAAATACTTTTTTTTGTCTACAAATATTTAAGATGACAAATTACACATTTTCTTAAAATACATGATATTAAAGTATATGTGTTCACTACATTTCGCCATATTTTTGTTCAGTGTTAAATAATTTGTAGATATTTATATGTGTATGTCTATTAAAAAAATCGTATCGCACGTAAAAGGGGATAGAGGATTAATTTTTTCTAGTTGTTTCTCTTTTTGTTTATGTTCTTTAAATGTAAAAGAAATTGTGTGTTGTATACATTTGTGGAGGATTTTCAGACGTACTGCCCACCGGGTATTTTGAAAGAAGGCAAACAACGCACTTCTGCTCTATTTGGGTTACAGAGAGAGTGCAAGCTCTCACCAAGGGGAATGAGACTAAATTAGTCTTTGTATATGCTATCCCTTGAGAAAAAAAACATGCAAATGAAATATACTTAAATATTCTTCATAAGTTTAAAACCTACTGTTTGTCTTTGGTTACTCAATATTGACAGTATTTCTTTCATGAATGAGATATGATGTATTTTCCAAATTAGACAAGAAGGCTTAAACAAAACGTTAAAATAAATGTTTCCCCGAAAATTAACAGTATTAAATTGCATGGAAGTGCTTATAAATCAAGTTCTAACGGAATTCAATAAAATGGTAAACAAAAATATTATATTTAGAAGTGAAAGAAGAGTGCGAAAGAGCAACAGGTGCTTAAGGCTTCCGAAAGCAGCTACGGCGCTGCAGTTGTCTTTGCACAGAAAAGTGAGAAAAGACATAAATTTGACAAAAATATAATTTACATTTCGTGTTTATTAATTGCTAAAAGCAGTACGAAAATAAATATGTTTGAGTCAAAGTTGTTTGGATACTGGGACGACATTCCTCTCGGGAAAAGCGGAGGAAAACATTCCTTTATAAAAAGTCATAAAAAATATTCTAATGAGTATTAGTACTAAGTGTGGTGCATAATTCGAGGCTAGCTGATGAAAAAGTGATGTTTTTTCAAGTTACTCTTATACCCTACTCACTGAGAGGCTGGGAGAAGTGAAGCCGCGCACCTGCTTAGGACTAAAGTTTTCCACTATGCCCGCTCTTTCTGACTCTCCTAGCGGAAGACTTTAAACTTTCTGCCTATTTTGAGGGCATGTGGCGGCACCTAAGAGTGTCAGTTTGTGGTGCTGTGTGAGGCCTGGGTGGAGTGGATGGTCCATACCTGTTAGTCCTCGGCTCGTGTGTAGTATGAAGCTGTTCCAGGCGCTCACCGCTCCATGTGGCGCAGTCCGAGGCGGCGCGCCGGCGCTGGAGATGTGCGGTCCCTCCCCTCCTCCCCACTGCACTTCCTCCTTCCAACCCAGCATGGTTCCTCACGCGTCTGCTTTCACCCGAAACCTTCTGCAAGCTTTTATTTTCCACAGGCCGACCAGCTCCTGCGGCCCCTGGCACCCCACTCTGCGTCGTGCCAGTCAAAGAGGACGGCCAGCAGAGCAGCGCTGGCAGCCATGCATGAGATGGGATGAGGAGAGTGGAGCCTTCATGCGTGATTCATTCATACTTCTCTCAAGAGAGACACCAGCTATTACACTCCCAGCGTCTCCATGTCACTTGACTTTACTAACAATGCCCAATAAGAGCAGATACTGCATGATTCCGTCAAGTGTCTCAGGTCCATAATCTTCATGAACATCTCCAGCCACGGAATCACTCCATTTACAAATCCTGACCCAGAATGGTGTACGTCCTTCAATACAGTGAACTCTACAATTCTGCATGTACATCTCCATCCACAGGTGTCGTTTGAATCACATAGGTTCAACATATTTATTTTGTCTTTTCACTTTTTAATGCAGATGTTATTTCAGAATTAAGGTTACTTAAATTCATATCCGAAATGACTTTTCCTTAACAAACCCTCGTTGCTGTTACAACAGCACAATAGTATTAAGGAATAAATGGTACTACATTTTCGTTTCAGCATTTCCATATGTTGTAGTATCATGTTTTATGCTATCAGAAACAATTTTGTACACTTTATAATAAATAAATAAAATGTTTTTGAACTCTATTTCTCAACTATTATTATTAGGTAAAACTGGCTCTACCATCTTTAAGAACATTTCCATCTATGTGCAACTTTTACTCGTGTCCTTATCTGAAGTTTTCAATAAGACATGTATGTCTGCCAGCTTATATACATTTTCAAACAGACTTTTTTTTTTTTTTATTGAAAATGAATAGAGGTCCCAGAAGTAAAATGTCATTGGAGTGTATTTGAACTATTATCAGTAAGCCTATCTCTATGTCAACTTTGTAATTTCCATCCAACCAAAATCATCATTTAACCCTTTTCACAATGGACACAGTTATATTTCCCCCAGATAAACACATATTACAATCACTGTTCTAGTTATACCATAATTTTATGATTTAGCTCCTTTTGAGAATATCCACCATTTTTCCCGGCAGAATAGTAAGATTCAAGTCAAATGTTGTAGTGAATGAGATTTAGGTCAGAGTTCTGACTTGGTCACTCAAGGACCTTCGCCTTCCAATCCTTAACGTTCTGTATTTGGTTTTCACCATGCACAGTGCTTGGAATTCAGTTCAAAAAATTACAATAGGGTTTCATTCAACCTTTGACACTTGCGCACAGAGCTTAGTGTGACATTTTTTTCTGCATGCACTCCAGAGGCAGACGTGAGAGTGGTGGTTGTGGGGTTGGGGGTGAGTGTGGGAGGTTGAGCGGTGGACACTCTACAACATCACAGAAAACATGCAAAAAAAGAGACCTACACTCTGAGTACTTGAACTCACAAAGGATCAACATATACATACTTGTAGCATCTCACAATAGTGAGTACCCCCCTAAAATGTTTGTAACTATTTTATTATATATTTTCATGGTACAACACTTTCGATATGACAAAGTAGTTAGAATGTAGTCAGTCCACAGCTTGTATAACAGTGTAAATTTGCTGTGCCTGCAAATTAACTCAATACACAGCCATTAATGTCTAAACTGCTGGTAGCAAAAGTTAGTACACCCCTAAGTAAAAATAGCCAAATTGTGCCCAGTCTTCCCCATTTTCCCTCCCGGGTATCATGTGACTCTTTAGTGTTACAAGGTCTCAGGTGTGCATACGGAATTTTGTGTTATCGCTCTCACACTCTCTCATACTGTTCACTGCAAGTTCAACATGGCACCTCATGGCAAAGAAACCTCTGAGGATCTGAAAAAAGAATTATTGCTCTACATAAAGATGACTTAGGCTATAAGAATATTGTAAACATCCTGAAAGTGAGATGCAGCACAGTGGTCTCGCCACTTAGAACAGGCCATGGTCAACCAAAGAAGTTGAGTGCACATGCTCATCATCATGTTCAGAGGTTAGCATTTGAAAATAGATGTAGGAGTGCTGCCAGTATTGCTGCAGAGGTTACGGGGTGGGGGGTGGGGGGGGATGTCTGCATGGCTGTTGTCCCAAAAGGAAGAATCTTCTAAAGATGATGCACAAGAAAGGCCGTAAAACATTGCCTTGCTATTGAGGGTAAATATCAAGCATGTCTCCAGACCTAAACCATATTAAGCATCTGTGGAGGAGCGCAAGGTCTCTAACATCCACCAGCTCTGTGATGTCGTCATGGAGGAGTGGAATTCCAGTGACAACATGTGAAGCCCTAGTGGAAGAGGCAGTGCTGAAAAAATAATGGTGGCCGCAAAAATATTGACACATTGGGCACAATTTGGCAATCTTTTGCGAATGGAATAATTTGAATTGGAAAACCACATTATCATTAATAACAAGAATTATTAATACAATGACTGTGATATTTCGGTTGTCCATGTTCTTTTCTTTTTATAATGTACTTCCAGCACCAAGAGGGAGGGCTGCACTCTTACCACCCCTCCCACCCCTAATTCCGGTGGTTATGTTTCTTGCCACCCTGCCGTACAGACCAACTTTGCATAAAGCTTGTGAGTTTGTTGTCACATACACAGACCAAACAATTCCTGCCATAAAGAATTATCTTTGCCACTGACCAGCCTGACTCTCCACAACTCAATTAAGCCAAGATGTTGGTGGGGTCATGCACTTTTCCTTTTTTATAATGCTCTGTATGGTACTCTGAGGGACAGTTAAAGCCTCTGAAATCTGGTCCAACCCTCCAAATAACTAGTTTTATTTGAAAGTAATTAAAACCAATACAGGTGGTATCAGGTGGAGACAAATTAGTCTGGTGTGTGATCTGGAATTAGTTAAAATTTAGCAATTTTTTATTGTGTACTGTGAAAGGATTGATCAAATTTCCACATTTAATTATGAAATTTTTGATGTATTTGATGCATTTTTGAAAATAGATCATTATCATGATATTTTCACATTAGTGTAGAGAAATAGTAGACTACATAGCCAATTTCACTGTCTAGTAAAGGCTAAACACAACCTATGCCAGACTTCTCTTAATAAAAACAGATACCACTGATAATACTGCCAGCAATCAAAAAACAATGATGTAATTTTGGAATTAATATTTATAGAAGTTTTAAATAAATAATGAGACTGGACAGCAAGTTTGGTTAAAATAAATAGACTAATTTCCTTCGCTTGTTTTGTCATTATATTCTAAATTATGTTTCCAGTATGTTGCTTTATCAGTAAGGCTGTAGATAAATTTGTCTTTTCTCTCCCAGTGATCCTAATGCTCGACCCTCCCAGGTTTCTCTATAAATGAGCTGCTAAGTAATGTGTAGTAGGACGAAGCTCTTATCTCCAGTCAGCCAGGAGGACTTTCTCAGGCAGTTGGTATTGGTGTGAGTTGGGACACACAAATGATGTTGGCTTGTTGATACAGGATCTGGCATGCAACATGGACTGGTTCTTTCTCTCGCTCCCCCTCTCTCTTTCTTACCACTGCACTGTGAGCTCTTGGTATATTCAGTATTGATCAACACAGTTATGATCCTACTGTGTGGATGTTTGGTGTTGGTCTTCTCCAGAGGCAAGAGGCCAGGCAGAGGGAATTCAGACTGAATTCAGACTTGGGGAACATGACTCAGCAAACAGTACTCCAACTCCAATCTACACTCGCAGAGCTGAGCAGAACCTTCTCAACCAAAGAGATAGCAACAAAATCCCAGTGACTCTGCATAAATGACTTTCTCTGTAAGGTCAGGAGCCTGGGAGTGTACCAGGACATGTCATCACCACAGATACACACACAAATTCAGTTTAGACTACTGATAGGTGATACTTTCATTGGTGTGACCAGGCTTTTGCTGGACATGTTTTAAATTAAGATGTATTCAGACCGGAATCAAATTACAGTATTACAAAAATACAATATTAAAGTCTATGTGTTGGGACAAACAACTGAATAATTTATTTGCCCACACCAGGCATATTACATGATAAGCTACGTTAAGGTTTTCTTTCTTTCCAGTCCGTAGTATTTCAAACAGAATTAATCACAGCTGATCTAACAATTAACCCTTTAAAGGGAAATATATTGTGATATTCTCTCTATACTGAAACTGTATATACATACTACATACTACATATTATACTGCTCACAAAATTATGAAAATATGAAATATCCCCTAATTTGTCTGAGCAAACTGCTTCTTTCTAATCAACAATTGCTATTTTACAATAGCATTAACAAGAACAATAATAAAATAATTATAGCAATAACAACAACAACAACAACAACAATAATAATAATAATAATAATAATAATAAGAAGAAGAAGAAGAATTGCAACTTCAATTTGCATTTGAACCCAAGTTTTGATGAATTTCTACACCTTGGCTCTATCAATTTACACACCAGAGCTGACATAAAACATTATATTACTAAATACTTAAATAATGCACACATGATCTCCAGTGATGATATAAAGATAGCTTAGCCAACATCAAGGTCTGACAGGAACTCATAAAAGTTATCTATAATCATTTAACATATTTCAGCAGATTTACCACATGTAGCAATTAAAACACATTAGATAAGTTAAATTAGTATCAGCTAGAGTAAACTGCGCAGACCGCTGTTATTTCATGGATCTTTAAACAGCCCCCCCTTTTAGAAGCTTAAACATGTAATCTGTAATTGATTTAGATACATGCCTTTAAAATGTTCAAAATTAGTAGTCACATCAATAGTCAAATTTATTTAAGATTCTTAAGCCAGTGCTTCACTTTCTTTGGGAATACATTATGCAGCAAGATGTCAGAGTAAATTAAATTCCCTTGTGCACACTAAAGTGTCAATTTCCTTATGGTAATCACTTGCTGGAATGGATGTGTCAGTAGAAGGAGTCAGGCATGCTTGACATTTACCCTCTTTATAGAGAAGCAAAAATAAAGAGGAGGGAGAAAAATTAATCTTTCGCCCGAGTGAGTATGGAAAAGCCCATAATGGACTACTGGTGAATCAGCCATTATGTTTGTGACCCCAACATGAAAATTAAGCCAATGATAGGAAGCAGACCAGGGAAGATACCAGAGGAAATAAGCTTAAGATACTGGAGGAAGGAATAAAACATTTCTGTGAGGTACTGTTTTAATATGCCATGCTGCACTACGTTCCAACACCTAACGCATGTGATTAAATTTAAGACATGGAACCTTACAAGTTTCTAAACACAAAAATATTTTCCTTATTCAGCATCGACAAGTTCCTGAAGAAACACATAAGCAAATTAGCAATAAGGAACTGTCACCCTCTATTTTCATGTAAACAATTGTTATGATACGTAAAAATAGGAATGATTGTGTCCATAAATGTTGCTGATCTTACACTAAAAGCTATAATACATCCAAATTTCTCAGATAAAAAAGAAAGTATGCTTTATGAGCTTAACACCCTAGAACAACCCTTAAAGCCTTCTAATTTTGAGGTAGTGGAGGGTGTCTTTAATCCAAGAGCCAGAAGAGGGAGGAAAAGGGCTATTTATATGGATATCGCCGTCTCTCTTGGAAGCAGCAATTACATTTGTGATATTCCAAATGTAAAACCAGCTAAAAATGCTCATGTTCAATAAATATTACCAAATATCCAAAAATATTTTTCTATTGATTATATAAAGATGAACAGGCCCATAAAATATGAATGAATGTGCCTCGAGCTTGTCTGCATCAATCACAAATATTGATCACATAATGAATGGCAATGTATGGATAGATCCTGCTTGAAAATCTGACCCTCATCCAGTGAGAACAGTGAAGCGTACCGTGTAGCACTGAATGACACCGTGAACTAATGTGAAGATGAGAAGTATATATGCTTTAAAGTATCTTTCTCTGGGAAATTATGCTTCCAAATAATGCTCCTATTAAGGTTGGTACAGATTTGAACATGCATGCTTCTGAAGAAGTGAAACTTTGGAGGCATTCCAAAAAAGTTAAGACAGGGTACATTTAGAGGTTGTGATGATTTTAAAAAGATAAATAATTATGTGATTTCAAACAGGTGATGTCAACAGGTAAATTCAATCATGATTTGGTACATAAACAGCTTCTAGAAAAGGTTGACTCTGAAGAGCAAAGATGGCCAGATAATCTCTAGTTTGTCAACAAATGAAAAAGTTGAAATGTTTAAAATGAATTTTTCTCAAAAAAAAAAAAAAAAAAGATTGGACGGGATTTGCCAAAACTTTGACAAACCTTTACCAAGCACTACAATACAGTTAATTACATTATGAAATGCCACTTACAACTTTACTGTGCAAAAAAGAAGCCTTAAGTTAACCATGTCAACGTCAACAAGTGGTGTCAACGTCTCTGGGATCTAATGCATCTAAGATGGACTATCACACAGGGTAAACGTGTATTGTGGTCAGATTAATCAGTATTTCAGGACTCCTTTGTAGAAAATGGACCCCATGTGCTCAGCACGGTATTATCGAGTATAATCAGAAACAAAACCAAAAGCCAGTGTCTGTCTTGGTATGATGCTGCTTCAGTAGCCTTGGCAAAGGTCATTAACAGTTCTGCCATTGCAGCACTAATGCAGCATTTTTCAACAAGACAACCCAAAACTACATGCTGCAAACATACAAAGGCATGGCTGAAAAAGAAGAGGACACGAGTAAAGCAATGGCCTACAGTCCTGACCTGTCCCCAAATGGAGAATGTGTGGAGAATTTTGTGATGTGACAACGACAACCTGTACACGTTTGCAGAAAGACTAGGACAAAATAACACCTGAAACACTAAATCAATTGGTATCCTCTGTGCCAAAACATTTTTTAAGTGTGATGAAAAGGAATTCCAAAGTTTTACAATTACAATATTAGAAAATTACAAGCTTTTTGGAATGGATGTTTATTAATAAATACAAGTAAAAGTTGACCAGAAAGAAAAACATGAAATATTTCGGGTTCATACTTTCTGTAATGAAATACATTTATATTTACAGTATTTAGCAATTGCCCTTATCCAGAGCGATTTACAAAAGTACGTAAAAATTCTAAGTAAATGTAAGAAAGACTTTGTGCTTTTTATATGCATTTTGTTAATTCTTTCTGATTTTGGGTTCTATAAAAATCGAATTGAATCCATACTACATATTATACTGCTCACAACAAATATGAAAATATGAAATATCCCTTATTTTTTGTAAACAAACTGCTTATTCTAATCAACTATGTTTTACAATAGTATTAAAAACAACAACAATAATAAAATAATTATAGCAACAACAACAACAACAACAATAATAATTATAATAATAATAGCAAAACACCATGTTTTATCCCCACTTATCCATTGTCAGTCTATCACAGGGTTCCAAAAATGCTTCACCTGACCACCATGTTGCAACCTCAATTTACATTTGAACCCAAGTTTTGATGAATTTCTACACATTGGCTCTATCAATTTACACACCAGAGCTGACATAATACATTATATTACTAAATACTTAAATAATGCACACATGATCTCCAGTGATGATATAAAGATAGCTTAGCCAACATGAAGGTCTGACAGGAACTCATAAAAGTTATCTATAATCATTTCAGCAGATTTACCACATGTAGCAATTAAAACACATTAGATAAGTTAAATTAGTATCAGCTAGAGTAAAGTGCGCAGACCTTGGATCTTTAAGATCATGGATCTTTAAACAGCCCCCCTTTTAGAAGCTTAAGCATGTAATCTGTAATTGATTTAGATACATGACTTGTTCAAAATTACAATGCACCATAGCAGAAATATCAAAAAGAATGTCTGCAACAGAAAGAATGTATGACAAACAAGTAGATAAATCAAATTGGCATTTGAACTGAATCCAAATTTTAAGAGAGGTCCTTATGATTTTACCAGCGAATAACATCGGGCACTGAGAATGAGCTCAATATGCCCCTGCTAATTCAATGTAGAAGATGGTATACTAATTATCAAGTATTAATTTTTACGTAATTAAACTGGGCAGCTATTGACAGTGCTTTGGAAGACAACACCAGCAGGCACAATACTGACTGTCTCGATTTAGTAATTGAGATGAGTTGTTTTAAAAGACATATTTACATTTATAGCATTTAGCAAAAACCCTTATCCAGAGCGACTTACATCTGGAAATACAAGGACCCCAACAGTGGCAGCAGGTGGAATTTGAACCCTGGACCTTCTGAGCCATAGTCTTGCCTTACGTGCTAAACCACCACAAGCCTTGGTGGACCCCGAGTGAAAATTTAAGTAAAATTGTGCCAAATTTAAAATGCAAAGTAGTCAGGTTGTAGCATTGTAGCACTTTACTACAAATCTCAATCTCATATATGATATTAGTTTGTACATACACACGCGGTATTCTAAAATATGCCTTTGTGCAGTTGTATACGTTTTGTCATGTTGTGACTCTTTTCTCAGCTTATCGTGCATTGAACATTAAATATCTTGTCTTTGTACTTTGTAGGAGTGTTTACTTAACTTAACTCGTTACTTATTTACTGCTCATGATAACTCTAGATATTTGCACACAATTCTAAGTGTATTATTAGTCCATGATCTGCTATAAAAAATAATTACATATCCACATTAAATACCTGATAATTTAAAACAACATAGATAAAATGAACTTTGCTGAAAGGGAATCTTTTTTGATGAAGACTTTGCTTGCTGAGTGAAATCCTGAGGGTTTTTTTAGCACAGAAGAGAAGGTTGGGGGAAACAGGAAACCAGCATGTTCCTATTTCCTGTCAACAGGTGAAGCTGCACTGCCATTCGCTCTTTTCTCCTCCAAACCACAGTTCTTAGGGTGCAGAACATCAGAAGACTACACACTTTCCATTTCAGTTTATCTAGGGCTGCATATATTCCTGGGACATAATTTCAACCTACAGCGACAATATTAGTAGCTGGATTGTAACATTTTGTCATTACGATGAGCAGATTCACTGAGGATGTCAAAATGCAAAAAGGTTCTGAAAGAAAACAATATGCAGAGCATACACTAGCACACACACACACACACGGCAGATATGAAAAATGTAATACAATAACAAACCAACCACATTCACAGAATATCTCATCTGAATCAAAAGAAATTTTGAAATGAAGCATCTCATCATTCTGAACTCAGAGAACCAGTCAACGCATCGTTATAGATCTACCCACAAATGCATATTTCTTAAAGTTTCTTTTTTTCCTGAATGTAGTTCTCATTGTCTTTTTGAGACTTGGAGAGCTGTTAGATGGGAAGCCTAGGATCTTTAGGTTCATGGTAAGGATTGCCTGGTGGAACCGTGGTTATGGTTATAGACAGAGCTCTGCAAACAGAATTAGATCTGCTCCTATAAAGAACATAAATGGCCTACAGTTAGGTACAGTCCCATGCAAAACGGAAAAACAGTACACTTATACCTTACATTATATCTGGACCATAGTAGTTCTTGGCCATGCTGTAAACATTAATTCAACCAATGGTGAATTATTTACCGCCAAGTGGATTACTTTGCCAAAACATACATCATACAGTATTTAGAATCAAGCACTAAGCAGTAGTTGCATTTCAAGATGTCATAAAACTTTTGTGTTACAAGGGGGTTGAGTTAGAGGAAGTTCTTAAGGTGCCAAGTAGTCCCCCTTTTCTGCAATAAGGGAAAGCTGGGAGGTCTGCTTTATCAGCAGAGGAAACAGATTTCATAGGGCCAAGGGCTCCAGGAAAATGGATCTGGGTCGACTAAAACCACGATTACCACCAGCAGCTACAGCGACGCTGCTCTGGATAGGGCCATCTGGAGAAGGCTGCTCCAAAAGCCGGTAAACCAGCTCTTCTGAGACCCAGTTAGGAAACACGTTTTCAAAAAGAGGTCCCTGGGTGAGGAGTTTGGTTTTCCTCTAGTGCCTCTCTTACACACCTCCTCCTCCTCCTTCCTCTCTGCTCAAGCTGCACATGGCCCATTCCTACTCATTCCGAAAGCTGAGGATGTTTTACCGTTGACTCCGAGACTGAGAGGGAGGGAGATTGTTATTGAGCTGTCTACCCACTCTGAGGCACTGTTTAGCATGAACGCTTACAACGACTGTGTGGGATCCTCCCTGACAGAACTTTTTTCTACACTTCCCTATTTTAATGATTTACAAGTTCCTTTTCCATACATCTTTATCTGTGTATCCCACACAATTTGCGGTTTAATGAACTTTTGAATCCTTTTTTAGGCTTTTAGAAACATACATCTACTTTGCATACATTCAATATAGAATAGGTAGCCACAAGCTGCAGAGGGTTAGAGAGTTGTAAATTTAGGCCAAGCAGAGAATTGTGCCTCAGACAATAAAGGCACAAGTCCCTTTCTGTCACACGTGTGCGCATACACACACACACACACACACACACACACACACACACACACACACACACACACACACACACACACACACACAC
>JAUZST010006291.1:0-14968 GCA_034779995.1 Parotocinclus haroldoi
TATATATAATATGTACAGGGACAACAAATGTAATATAACACATCGTGTTCAGTTCAGTTAACTACAACAAGTCAATTATATTTTAAGCTTTTTTTTTTCCAAAATAAATTATATATTAATTTTCTTCCAACATAAAATGTTAAGTTAGTTATTTAAGTTAGTTTAATGTAGTGTTGCCCAAACGTTTGAAAAAAAGAAAGAAAAAAAAAACGCTTCAGTTCCTCTTGTCGGGAGGAAAAAATTAGTGTTTGAGGTCTAAGAATAATCGCAAAAAAAAAATGGCAATTAAAATATCACAATTCACTTTGCATATAATATCCTCGTACACATGGTGACACATCAGTATAATTAATAGAAATACCTCAACAAAGCCAAAATTGTAAACACACTGAGCTAGTTTATAATTTTGCTTTTTTTTATGTTTTTAATGAAATGAATGGCAGTTATTTTTGCTGTTGATCTGCTCCTACATTAATTGCGTCTGCTCTTACTAGCACAGGCCAGGGATGGAAACAAAGACTGTTTTGAATTACCATCCAATTTATTTTTTTTTTACCATGAAAAAATCTTTTTGAAGTATTATATTGTCAGAATTTATTTTGTGTCTACTGAAATGTCAGACCTGCTGCCTCCCGAAGTTTTGGTGACTGAAATAATGATTATAATAATTATAATGATGATTCTACTTGGAGAATAAGGTTATTATTTTTGCATATCGCCATGGCTACTTTGGTAGAGCTATTGTTAAGGCCCTATTGTATGATATTCACTAGATTAACTGGACACTTGCACATCTCGAAACCTTTCTGTCGGATTGCTGGTGCATCAGAAAGACAGCAAGCAATTACAAAAGAGACAAATATGTGTGTGTGTGTGTGTGTGTGGAGGAGGGTGGCTAAGCAAGTAAGCCAGCCAAAGTTTGTGCCATGGTGGAGATTGCTTAGACAGGTACGAGATGGGAGCATGAAAGTGAATGTTTCGTGCTGCTTTAGAAGGCTGTGTGCATTTGTGAGAGAGAGAGTGTGTGTTTGTTGTTCTCTCAGTGAAGATGTCGCTATGCATTAGTGTTGCCTGGGTGGAGAAGGGTAGGGGGTCTTTGTTTTGAAGAATAAGAGGTCAGAGAGGTCATTCCTCAAGCAAGTCAAGGGTCAACTGACCAGCTCATCCATCTTCTAACCTGGCAGCGAGCTGTCAAAGTGTTGTGCTCAACACACCGTGGTCCGAAGTTAATATTCAAAACCCTCAAAAGACCTCAGTGATACATCACTCAAGAAAGGGAGGGTCTGCATTCTTTTCAAGTTACCTGTTAAATTCTCGTTTCTCTGATGATCTGTCAGTCTGTCTTGTTCATTGTTTAAGAGATTATTCGAAATATGGTCTGATAATATAGTAAAATCAAATACAATCTGAATTGTTCTCACATGCGTTAGATAATTCTCTATTGGATTCTTGCAATGTTTTTCTTAAACCTGTCCTGTTATGGGTTTATGAAAAAAAGGGTGTTGCTATCATTAAATATTTGCATACGGAAATTGGTCAAATACGTGACAGTTTTTGTTTTGTCACATCCTATTTCGTGCAATATATATTTTTGGTTTTATTCTGGCTTTTCATTACTGTCTTTCATTGTTAGGAGACACAATTCGTATTATTTCTTCAGGGCTACATAATAATCCAGTGACTATTTTTGGTTAAATCACAAGAACTCAGCGGAGGAACAAAGATAGTTTAATTCCATTGTGTTGAATGTATATTTACACACCAAGCCTGCATTTTATGAAATGATCACGTCAGGCTAAAAACCTAAAATCAATTAAATAGTGTTGTCAAGCCATTCAGATGTTTAATCACTATAATCCCACTTCTGCTTGCATATTTGCCAGTATAGACATTTTGTTTTTACAAAAGTATTACACAGCCATACCAATTGTTTTGACTGATTGAATTCGAAAACATGCTGCATAGTCGCGGCTCGACTGGGATGTCCCATTCTGAAGGCTCCTTTATCTTGGCTCTCAGTCAGCTTCATGAAATAATGACCGGAAATTGTTTTCCATTTCCATCTTGAAGGAATTCTCAGTGGTACTGAGCGCTTGTTGGCTGCTTTGCCTTCGCTCTGCGGTCCAACTCATCCCAAACCATCTCAGTGAGAGTTTAGATCAGGTGATTGTGGAGACCAGGACATCTTAAGCAGCACTTTATCACCATCTTCTCGATCAAATAGATAGAAATAGCCTGGGATTGTGTTTGGGGTTATTGTCTTGTTGAAAAACAAATGATGGTCTCACTAAGGGCAAACCAGATGGGATGGCATGCCGCTGCAGAATATTGTGGAAGCCACACTGGATTGTGAATAAATCGCCAACAGTGTCACCAGCAAAGCATCCCACATACAATCACACTTCCTCCTCCATTTTTCACAGCGAGAGCTGCACATGTAGGAACCATCCATTCACCTTTTCCACCTTTGACGATACTTTCAAACTTCTTGAAATTTTTCAAATTGACTGAGCTTCATCATTGCAGTAATACTAGACTGTCATTTTTCTGTAATAATATGCCTTAATATGGATTAGAACATTAGTCAAATAGAGCTATTCACTTTATACCGACTCATATCCTTTTCACAATACAGCTGATGTACAGTATTCTCGAACACATTACGATGGCAAGAAAGCCAAGAAATGAACTAACTCTTGATTTGACACGACCATTAACTGAAAGCCATTGCTAGTGACTACCTTATAAAGCTGACCGAGAAAATGCCAAGAAGTGCAAAGCTGTCATTAAAACAATAGGGTCCTACTTTGAAGAACCTAAAAGTATAAAACATGTTCTGGACTGTTTAACACTGGTTTACTAAATAATTCCAGGGCAGCACGGTGGTTCGGTGGGGTAGCACCGCTGCCTCAAAGCAAGAAGGTCTCAGGTTCAATCCCAGGGTGGAACGCCCTGGGTCCTTTCTGTGTGGAGTCTGCATGTCCTCCCCGTGTCTGTGTGGGTTTTCTCTGGTTACTCCGGTTTCCTCCAACAGTCCAAAGACATGCATGTTAGGTTAATCAGTGTCTCTAAAGTGACTGTGTGCGTGTGTGCCTGCCTTACGATGGATTGGCGCCCCGTCTAAGGTTGTTCCACCGGCTGGCCCGCGACCCCGTGTGGATTATGTGGAAAATGAATAAATAATTCCATATGCATTTCTTCATAATTTGGATGTCTTTCCATTAATCTACAATCACAGCAATTAACAAAAAACAACTGACAATAAAACATATAATGAAAAATCACTGAATTAGAAAGCGTGTCTAAGCTTTTGACTGCTACTGTTAATACTTTAGGGTAAAACAAAACACAAATCCTTACAGATTCAGGATTATCAAAGCAAAACAAGCAATCAGATTAATCGCTTACTTTATAGAATTTGTTACCGTTACTGTTAATGTACACATCAGTGCCATTTTGTTGAAATGGATAGCGTGACCTTTTGTGGAAAGCTCTTGTATTTATCTCTCATTACACACCGTTTCTCATTATAAAAATCACCATGCATGTTTATGAGTGCGACTCATTGGCTGTTTTATTAAAAGAGCTTGTGGCACTTCGAAGCTCTGTTTCTAAACATGCTGTCTGTAAAGCATAAGCAGATGTAGCTCACATAGAATAAAACATTACATACACAGTAATGTCACTTGGAAATTCAACATGAATCATTATGGCTTTACTGTGGTACCGTTTGGTAATTATGCTGAGCCAGAATGCTATGTGCACATTCACCGTGTGTTATTATGGCAGCTTATGAAACATGATGCACCAAAATTAAAATACTGAAATGTAGGAAGCGGCGGACAGTAACATCTCCCCACACACATACATGCATAAATAGTAGTACAACTTCCTTTTGCTGAAATAGGTTTTTCCTTTAACCTATGTGGTTGAAGAATACCGGGTAGTTTTGAAACAATTCCCCCTTTACAGATCTGTTCAGATCATCCGGCCTCCTCGGCCATTTCTTTTGCATTCTCCTCTTTAACTCACCCCACATTTTGCATGAGGTTTAGATGGCCCAGGGAACAGCCTGATCTTGTGTTCGGTAGTCCATTTTTATGTCGTTGGATCCCCCGAAGATCCAGCGACAATCCATGTTTGGTTTCCTGTTGGAGGTAGACTCATTTTAATTGAAAAATAAACTGCATTATTGTATCATATAAAATTTTTCTGAGGATTTGGAGGAAAAACAGCATCACAACATCGAAGACCCTCCACCATGCATAACATCGAACATCAGGTTCTTTTTAATGTAGCGATCGTTTTTGTTACACCAAACTCACCTCGAGCATTTGTTGCCAAAAAAGCACATTTCGTAGGTGAGTGCATTTATATGCACTTCAAAATATAATCATGGTTCGGATTTCTGCAGTTATCCAATTATTCAAGTGGTCGTGTATACGGCATACATACATACAAAGAGAGCTTGATTTTTGCCTCTGTATTCCGATTTCTCAGTGCATGTATACCGGTACTCTGGCTTTAATTGTTACGTAACACTTTTTTAAAGACTCAAATGCAGTACATGATCAAGAAAATGAAGAATTTAATATTATACTTTGACATTTATGGCACGTCTTATTGTGTGATTGCGATCGTGTGACAAAGAAGAATTCCGATTATTATTTATTCTTTGTCTGATTACTGAAGTGCATGTATGCTTATTTATGACTGAGAAGTTCTGATTTATTGCACTTAATGGATTTAAGAGATAAGATAATACAAGAGATGAATGTATATGCACACAAAATTATAAATATGTATACAGTACAATGTTATACAGAACATGTTTTTTATTGCACCTAGAGTTGTGGATAACTGCTTTAACGTTTCGAGACATTTTTTTCTCTGAATATTTAGCGGGAAAGGTTGGATTTTTCATTGTTTCCAGAGTGAGATTAAAATTATTTATACACAATTCTTCCAGATGTGCCAATAATATTGGATGGGACTGTATATAGCAGTCGTTAAAACGTATCTGCATTATGACACTTATTATTATTAGTGAATTGCTTTCTAGTGTGTGTAAGTAAGATTACTATGCTTTGACAGAAATTGTGGAAATAACTCGCTGTTTGGTAGTGGGCGATGGAGAATTTTTTTTCCCTTTTGAGACTCATTTGAAGGTATGAAATAGTTTGTAAAGCACTATGTATATACGCTATTTGGACTCTCCTTGTACTTCACTTGTTCCCCTAATTTTTCATGTATCTACGTTACATAAATCTAGTCGACTGTCTATCGACTGTCTGCAGTTGTGTGTGGGACAGAGTGTGTGCATAGCTGGAAGTTTTCTCTTGTACTTTTAAGTATTGTGTAATTTTGTCCGCTATGCGATATGTGCTACTCTAACCAAATGCAAATTCCTTGGCAATTAAGGCCAGGTTCTGATTCTGGTGTTGCTTCTAGTATGAACTGGTTCATATTAATTTTCGAGGCTTTGAAGCCACACTGAACATCCGTTAATCTAGTCTTTGTTGATACTTAGAACCTCTGTTTGGTGGTTCCCATTATTTTAGAATGCGGAATGAAAAACCTTGCGTAGTTGTGTTGCGTTACATATGTACCTAACCATTCATTGTCTATCCACGGATTTCTTTGCACTAAAAGTCATTTTGTTAGGGATACAAGCATACTTGTTTAAAGTAAGTGATTAAACAAATCACACATTGTGCCCTTGCCTGCAGTATTTCTATTGCTAGATAATGTAACCCCCAAGGGCTGAACAAAGGCCATTTGTTTAGCAAGCTGATTATCAGTGTGGGTAAACGCGTAAATGTATTTGCACTGAAGCGCAGGCTGGATCTGGAGATTTGATCCAGTCGCTAATCGATTGGTCTTCAGACCACATGCACTGAGATGTGTATTGCGCTTGTGGGCTGTGTGTGTCTGAATGTCAGATAGTGGTTGCTTGTGATTTGGTTTTTTTTTTGAATCGGGAAAGCATTTATGTTCACATATGATCAATTCATTTTACAGGCTAGCCATAACAGTACACTTGATATAGCCATTTTACAAAATAATGTGGTAAATCTATTATAATGTGTTCAGTTGTTACGTTATTATTTGTAGAAATTGTAAACAAATTGTAAGCCTGATGCTGATTCCCGATTTACTGTTTGATATCTTATAAGTTCCTTGTTTTTGAGAGGTACATGGATCATCGTAAAGAGAAGCTGTCTAGAACCTTTGAACATATGAACCACTTTGGTAACCATTTCACTGTCCCATTTTTGTGAAATTGTGGGGCAAACTGGGCATCTGGTGTAATGTTGGCTGTGGAGCGAACAATGGGCAGTGTGTGCCACCCCAATTCAGATGCTCTTTTGCTTTGTCACTGCGTGTCTGTGTGTTATGCAAAAGCCTTTTGATGGTGTACAGTTTAAGAGTTGTGATTACAGAAGGCCTGCTGCCAGTTGCTGGACGTTTCTCTTTCATGTGTTTAATAATAATAATCCTTACCTTCCACCTCAATGTCCTTCTCTGTTTTCATCAGGCTTGTTTTGTTCCTTAACTATGCAATCGCACACAACCCCATGCCACGTGTTAAGATGCAGCTGAAGTTAAATTTGTGTTTTCTAATTTCCCTCGTACCCCTCAACGTTGTTAATTAGCAAAGGAACATTTGGTTTGGTTCTTTAGTAGAGCTACGGGGTTAATGTAGTGTCACGGAGCAAGATGTGCTCTTGTAATAAATTTGTCTCAAACAAAGTCTAATTAGAGCGAGAACAAACTCGGGTTCAAATTTACAAGCCTAAATAATTTATTAATATTACAGTCCGCATGTACGTTCATTGCACTTCTTTTTGTGAGAATGTTGGCCGGCTGCAAAGGAGAAATTCGATTATTTTTGGAGTCATCTAAGCTCTGAGCTTCCCATGATCTGATTATACAAGTGCATGCGGATCGCTGGCAAAATCGGATTTTCTGCAGTATTTTTTGATTATTGTTATATTATAGTAAGTGGATGTAAATGCACTCACTGTTGTTCAGTTCTCCTCTCCTCAGACATTTCGATTATGCCAGTGTAGGAGAAGCCAGAAGTCCCTCAGAACTTAGTTCCTTTGTCACCTCGTGAATTATTGCGCACCTTGGAGTGATCTGTTTTTAATCTAATTTGTTTAAGTAGTTGTGTAAAAAAAATCTGACGAGGTTGTGTCATTTTTATGTAGAAATAAAAGTTCTAATGGGTTCACAGGAGCATCTCTGTATATAGACCAGCTAAATTAATAATTGCTGTCGGGTTTTATTGACTGGAGTCTTTATAGCTTTAACAAAGTACAGTGTGGACACCCTCAGATCAATTCTAATGATAGAGTGTGCAGTAAGCATTTAATTTCGGTTGTATATAGATATTTGCTAGGTCAGGTGTGTGTGTGTGTGTGTGTGTGTGTGTGTGTTCTTACCTCCAAGCATTGAAGGTTCATGTCCACAGAGGTATTGTGCAGTGTACAAACATGATAAACCACAGGCTGATTTCTGTCGTCTTTCTAAATGGTAACCCAGTCCTTAAAAGAACTTATTTAAACTCAAGTTTTAACGAACAATTAACACATTATTTAAATTTGTGACCTTACAGAAAGCTCTGGTGTCAACCTGTTTATTTTAGTTCTTTTGCTATACAAGGAAATACAAAGACGGCTTAAAGTTTGCACAAGTTATACGTCTTTTATTTCCATTCAGATGTATTGTAGTTTATATAGCCCACCCTATTTGGGCACCATTGCGTAATGATTTTGTGCGATGATTAAACTGGCAGCTTTAGCCCAAGCTTTCTTTTATTGTTGACCACTTTAGACTTAGTGACATGGAACTGGTTTAGTACTGCAACATTCTTTTAGCCCCACCAACAACGTAGCTCATTTGTCATCTGTTTTGCATATGTTACAGCCTAATCACAGGCTACTTTCAGCACTACTCAGAAGTTTATGCTTAACCATGAAGCCTGGTTTCTCAGGTTCCTTGCACAAATCCAGCATAATTTTTGTGTAGTGTTTCCACGTTTAAATTTGTACAATAAATCGATCTGTTGAACATCTGTAAGGAGCCGAAGACCACCCAGGTGCATGTATAAAAGCAGATTTCCACCAGATTGTGTTTAGTTTTTAATCAAATCTCCTTGCCTTGTGGCTGACACATGGATAATGAGGAACTGGTTAGAAGATTTTTTATTTTTTTTTTGCATCCTGCACTCAACATCCAGCGAGCACAAATTCAGCTGTCACGAACAAACACGAAGAGTTGAGGCTGCCACGATCATTTTTTGGACTGTGAGATAAAGAGTTCCTTTTAGGGGAAATGAGGTATTTCCTTGGAATGGCCAGGTGGATGCCATTGACTCAGTGAAGCTCTTGGAATCTCAATGAAACCCTGTAAGACCCTATAAGCATTTTTTCGGTAATTCTCACTTGCTAACGAATAAAAATCCAACTGCATCCACTCTATGTCATAACCTTATCTTGAACAAGAAATGAGATCTTCTGCCAGCTAACCAGGTCATGTCCAGCGAAACCACAGCATCATATTACTTTGAATAACAACGGCATCATTGCAAAGTTCTGCTGAACAAATGAGAGCTATATGACATAGAATAAGTGAACTCTGGGATAACTTTAGGTCGTCCTACAACATTTCTGTTGGATTGAGCTGAGCTTTGTTCATCTTTAATCATTCTTTGGTGGAACAACTTGGGTGCTAAGTGCTGTTGTCTTGCTGCATGACCAACTTCCTCTTGAGATTTAGTTCACGGACAAATGTCTTAACGTTTTTGTTTAGATTTTGCCTTCATTTGGAGCTGTGTTGAACTTTTTCATGTGTCGAGTGTGCAATTGCTTTTGTTTTTGTGGTGCTGCATTCAAAGTGTGTTATAATTAATGCATCATATAGACCCAATCACAAGATCACTCACAAGATCCAGTCACAATCTCAAGATCACTCACAAGATCCAGTCACAATCTCAAGATCACTCACAAGATCCAGTCACAATCACAAGATCACTCACAAGATCCAGTCACAATCACAAGAATATTTAAAAGATAAACTCACAATCACAAGCTCATCACAGCAGCAGCCATATGATGGATCGTTACCATTTTCTCCAACCAATTTATTGACCTCCAAGTTCTTCCTACCTACGCCAGCAGCTAACACATTACTTGATAATTTGTACATTGATGTTTGTGTTATTGTAATTTGCTATATCTCTCATAGAACAAGCCATGATACATTGAGCATAGTTAATATATCATCCATACCTGCTGTCATTATGACATTTGAAAAGTTTGGTCATGTTTCGGCTTGTTTCCTGTAGACATTATTTTTTTATTGCTACAATCTTCTCTCTGTTTACTATAAGTTTGTCTCTAAAATGGTGTTATCCATACCTTGAAACTGTGTCTATAAGTCTATGATTCTAGCTATAAGTCTCTGCTTTTTTTGCTGTACCTAAAACAACCAGGTTTCCATCCACCAAGTTTCTGGTCATTTTGAAAATACACAAAGAAAAACCTGAATAGAAAAGTTCTTGATTTGAAAAATAAAAAAAAAAACACCCAAATATTACAAACACGTGTTTTACGCTAGGATAAGGTAGAAAAGTTAGTATTGCTAAAGCCAAAATGTGGTAGAGTTGATGGAAAAGTTTTTTTTTTTTTCATCTTTTTAATAGATTATGACGTATCAAGCTGTGATCGATGGATCCAGTCACATGATTTCATTCCGCTTGATCAGACCCAAAACACAATAAACTCGGTTTTGCCAAGATTAGATAGTATTTTATTTAACAGTTAACCCGTTTAAAACATTGTATGAACATTATCTGTTGAAATTATATTGTAGCTGATTGTGTAAACATTGTTAGCTAGACGGTTAATTCCACATTGCTCAAACTAAGTTTGTTCGTAATCTTATCTGTAAGTTAGCATCTTTATGTCCAAGTTTGATTTTAAGTTGTTACCTATAAGCTTCTCTTATCTCCACAATTTAACCAGTACTGTAAAAAAACCGGATCAAATCACAAGTCACATGGGCATCCTGGAAGCCTGCACGTTCTACGTGTTCATAATTCGATAATTTTCCAAATAGAACACACCTTCAAAAATTCAAACTTACTAAAAGAGCCAGAACGGTAGAGAGAAACTTATAGGTAACAACTTGAAATCAAAGTTAGAAATAAAGATGCTTAGTTTAACTTGGAGTTTGAGCATTGTGGAATTACACTTCTAGCTAACATTACTTAAACACTGTTTACACAATCAAGTACATTATTGTTTTAACAGATAATAAGTTTGATAATAAGTTAGAGTTGGCTAAGAGTAGGTTTGATCTTATTGTTTTTAACTTTGGGATTATCGCTGTAAGTAATACGTTAGTCTCTGTCATTGGTTAGCTATATTTTGTTACTTAAGTAAACCTCTGTAATACAACACCGGGCTGACCTTCCTCTCTCTGTTTTCAAAATTACCAGACACTGCAAGCTTCTTTAAATGAATTCAATGATTTGGCTAATTATATCCTGTGCTACCTGTTTAATTCCTCTCTGGAACGTCAAGTTTTGGGATCCTGCATGACCTTTGTCTCCTGGATTTGAGATTCAGTCTGCATCCTGTCAAAGTGTCCTTCTCCCTGACAGTGTAAGAGAATTCTAATCTGCTCTTTGTTCCTTGGTGAAAAGCTACTTATCTCATGCTCAGCCTAGGTAGCACCCATGAATGGCTGATTTGTGTCTGTGTACAGGATGCCTTGCTAGTTGAGCCCAGTCTCTCATAGCTAATGTGAGGGGATGTGGGTGAATTAGCCTGAACATGATCCCTTTTTTTTAATGGCTTAATCTGCTGTTTTGGCAATCCTTTCTGTTGGCGTCAGTAACATTTTGCGCCCAAAGCCCCTTCTTTCAGAGGTTGGTCGTAGGTGTTTGGAAGGGCCAGGCACAGTGTGAAAGTTGATCCCCTCCCTGGTGTGTGTGGCTTTTTTTGGTTTCTGTCAGCAGCCCACTCTCTCGCTCTTTTGTGCTAGGATTTCAAGACACAACCCTAACGTTCTGTAGAGGCAAGATTAAAATGCCTCGTGATACCAACTCTGTTGCTTAGCGTTTAGCTGCTTTTTCTCACTTCATAGAGCCTTGACACATGTTTTCGGGGTTAACGTGGTTAATGAAAGCTCAAAAACTGTAATGTATACTTTAGGTGGCATTTTCAGTTCATTTCAACGACAATTTCATCTGTGACCATGCCAGCTCTGAAGTTCTTCATCTTATGTAGCAGTGTTAATAGCACAACAGAGAAGTGGTCAGTAAATAAAAGGGTAACGTCTAATGTGATAACAAGAGGCAACGCTGAGATAGATCTGGGTGTAGCAGGGTGCAGCAGCTGTGCAATTGCATGTAAAGCGTTAGAACTGACCACGTTGTGATGCCATCAGCCATTAGCCTTTCTACCATGGTCACATAATATTTGAGACTCCTACCCCTGTGCTTCAGTTATACATCTAAAAACGGCAGCACCCAAACTTCGTGATGGACAAATTGCTAGTGTTCAGAGAAATAGAGAGCAACTGTTTAAATTTTAATACTTCCTGACATCTAATCGATCTCCTCGCATATCACCACCAACAATATAGCCTCAATACTGATACCTGGTATTCAGTCAGCTCATCACAAAAGTTGCACTCTAACTCATAAAAATGAGAAAATGAAAAGCAGTTAAACTTAGTATCAGATATGTAACTGATATAGTATAGGCTCCAAGGGAAAATGAAAAAGCAGAGGGAAGCATAGGAGCTTAAAATGTAGGGCAAGCTGTGCATAGAGTCGAGACGTTTTCATATCATTCTGGCTGAAATGAGTAGCACAGTGGGGACGCAAAACGTTTAAGGACACCAATGTTCCCAAAATAAGAACATCATCTCCCTACTTTATTGTACTGGAGCGGCTCAGTGCTGGAAGGACAGTCTGAGCTATTCATGGTTGTGCCGTCTGCATCACTTCTTTATTTTTCGCGTCAATTTATTCTATTAATGCTTAGTTATCGGCAAGATATCTTAGATATCTGTATACAGAGCTAAACTAACTTGTGCAGGGAAACGGGACTGCGGTAGCCTAGGTGTCCAGGGTTCAAATCCCACCTTTGCCAAAAGCTGCCACATGTGGGTTCTTAAGCAAGGCCCTTAAAACTGTATCATTTGCAAGTCGCTCTGGGTAAGGGCGTCTGCTAAATGCTAAATGTAAGACCTTCATAAATATGACAATGTTTTTCTCACAGAGTGCACAATTAATAATACAAATGAATTTCTGATGCCAGCTTGCTGGAAATTAGCAAAAGCTCGATAGGAGCTTTCTCAAAATATTGCTGACGAAAGGCCAGTGTGACTCGCTCTGATGATAGATTACAACAAAGTACTATGATTATCAATAAACATCTCTTAAGTGAATATTTTGTAGTTGATAAATACGACTTCATAAGTTTTGTAGACTGAAAAGGGCATATATGTGCCATCTTGCTGAAGGGCACCTGGGCAAAAACTGTCAGTCATTGTAAGATTATCCGACAGAAGAAAATAACAGCGATGGTGCCAACATGACACATCGGGACATCAGAAATAATTATCACCCATTATGGCAACAGAAAGTGATCTGTGTATCTGTCATAAAACACCAATGCTACAAGAAGGCACATCCATTTCCCATCAATCCATATATTAAACCACAAAACCTTTCTTTGTTCTTGGATTGCCAATCGGCAAGCTTTTGCTTAAGGATTATAAGAAGCAGCAGCAAAAAGCCCCAGAGCAGTAGCCTAGCGTGATTTTTCTTGCCTGATTGTCCACAGGAGATAGCACTTCTTTGTCTTGAAGACTGTCTCAGTATGTGAAACATTTTCATTGGTGGCAGCCAAGTCTCATTTCTCCTTAGTGGGCTGATTGTCATGGCTCTGAATAGGAAAATCTGTTTATGTCCCAATGACACAAGAAGGACAAGTAGAAGGAATATTATAAATGATAGCCTTAGGCCTGGGTCGATAATAAAATTTACTGAAATGATTACTGTCCGAGGAGTTATTGCCTTAAAATATATTGTTGCCGATTGTTAGTGTTACAACATAGCATGTTCTTTTTTTTTTCTAATGCTTATGCTATATATTGTCCACGTCACAATTATTAGCACACCTGATAAAATGGGTTGTAAGAAATATCACACGGTTTTTGGTGAATCCAACATTTAACTGAAGTTTATTTTGTCGGAGGGGAAAGGAAAAGCGTTTATGGGCAGTGGTGTTTTGATGTCAGGCTTCATCAAAAGTTATTTAGCAACGATTTCTGGACGTCTGCTCACTGTGCGTTAATTAACTGGACATGTTGCATGTCTATCACAACACACTTGCCTATCTTGGACATGATAGGTTGTTTATGAGCAAGTGTGTGTCCATGTTTGGGTTTTGTTCATAAAATTGAACTTTACAATGATGTAATTTGAATTGAATCCATTTAAGTGGAAGTATTAAACATCCTACTAGATCCTATGGTCTATCATGATATGTGATGCTATCATTTTATTGACCAGGCATTTATTAGCATTGTTGGAGCGTAACGAGTCCTCACGACATGATGCATTGCGATGCAACAATTGGGCGATGTGCTTCATCAATTTTACGACGACTTGTCGAGTTTGATTAAGCATTGTTTAATATCAGTGATGCACTTGCATATTTTGAACACCAGAGGGCAGGTAAATAACAGTAAAACTGAGAAAGTGCCATTAATTGCAGGGAATTCAATATTCTTCTTGTTATTTTCTATACAAGAGAAGTTTTTTTGAATTGTTTATTATTAGAATTGATATTCATCAGAATTTAAAAAAGGTATGTTTTTGCTCAGCTATTTAAGATACGAAGAAGCTACAATAGATAAACTTTTCTGGATTTTTTTTATTCCAGGGGACTAACTTTTTTGTGCATTGTTTTGTATTGTAATAAAATTTAATTTGTAACAATACCCCCCAAAAAACCCTAAAACAAAACAACTAAGAAGAGCAAAAGAAGCAATCAAAAAGCTAGTGCGGTGTAGGTGTTCAGTGCACCCGTGAGTCAGTGGATGTTGCTGCTATATGTAAGGATGAAGTCTTGATGTCTGCTTAAGTATGTTTATTGCTCTGGGAAATAAACTGTTCGTCAGTCTGGTAGTGCATGCACTGATGCATCTTTAGTGAGAACTGTACATCTCTTGATGCAGTTGTAGGTGGGCACCGATGGCCCTTTGGGCACTGTTCATGACCCGTAGCAGGAC
Source organism: Parotocinclus haroldoi (assembly GCA_034779995.1). Taxonomy (NCBI): domain Eukaryota; kingdom Metazoa; phylum Chordata; class Actinopteri; order Siluriformes; family Loricariidae; genus Parotocinclus; species Parotocinclus haroldoi. The sequence goes on from JAUZST010006291.1 coordinate 14,320, forward strand.
GTGTTTCTCTGCTGTGTAGCAGCTGGTGTGCCAAGCAGTACAAGAAAACAAGCAGATATATGTTAAGATGTATTTTCTTGAATGATTCGAGTTCATGCAGGAAGAGGAGACAGTTTTCTGTCAGATCGGTCCTATCTTTAACCTGCACATTGATTTGAAGCTTTATTTCCTGCCTGCTTGCCTGTGTAAACACACCTCAATGGCTCAAATGTAAAAATAAACTGCCCCCGCTGCATGGTCCTAAGAGACTGGGGTGTCAGCAGGTTAAGAGCCCTCCTGTTTTGGTGATTTGTGACAGCGCTAATCTTAGCATTTTTGCGAGGGAGATCTGTATCCGTCAGGTCTGTCAGCTCATGCTGAGGTTGGGACATCTAAAGTTTTAGTGAAAAACGCCTCAGCAGTAGCATTAGGTAAACAACAGCTAATCATCAAAATGCACTCCAACTGACATATTATCTTTTTTTTATTCAACATGTGATCCTGTACTCTTCGTACTAAATGATAAGTACGTCATGCATTATTCTGTAGACTCTTATGTATATTCAATTCAATTCAGTTTTATTTATATAGCACTTTTTACAACGTAGCATCGTCTCAAAGCAGCTTTACAGTAATACATTATCTAAAAGGCCAATCCCAAGTTGAGCAA
>JAUZST010006292.1:0-14968 GCA_034779995.1 Parotocinclus haroldoi
AAAGGGGGGGGGAGTGGGGGGTTCGGGGGGAGCTGGGTAATTGCCCTTTTGTTTGAGCTGCTACTAAACATCAGTGGTGTTGCTCCACTCCTTCATGTAATTGTCATGTCATAAAGGACGAGGGCAGTAAAGTAACAGATCAAAAAGCAGGATGGTAGAGGAGCCCGGCTGTTACCCCAATAAATTGGAACCTTCAGCCTTTTCAAGTTAGACTACAAGGGCAGCCGTTCGAGAGTCCATGGGCAAATGCCGGTGTGCAACGTTTCGCTTCAGTGGGTGCGTTTACGAGCGCTTAATAATCCGATGAGTGCGGAAAATCCGATTTCGTCAGCGATCTGATCGAGTTTACATGCACTCCGGCGATCAGATAATGGGAAACCTCCAGGTCGATATGACTCTGGCAATAATCGCACGTCTGCTTTGCAACCAGCCAATAATCTCACAGAAGCATGTGATGCCAACGCTACCACGGAATAATCCGAATATTCACTTCCTCGAGTACGTACCGTGTTCAGTTAAACGATGTGTTCAATTGCCAGTTCCCGTGATGGCCTCCTGAACATGGTCTATAGAAATAAGTCCAAAACAAAAAGTAAGTGGACCTGGCAACCGCGTTTTTAGACTGAGAAAACCAGGTAACTGGTAGCCATGCTACGAGTAATCCAGTTACGGAAATAAAATACAGCTCTTAAACCGATTTCTGGATCGGAGTATGCTGTTTGGATGTCTGCTCGAATCATCGGAAGAATGCGGGAAAATCAGACTGTGATTGGATTATGAAATGCACGTCTGAAATAAAGTCATCGCTTGCTTTAACGCTGTGTGAAATACTATCCCAGGAGCAGTGACTGTCTAAGGCGTTCCTCTTTCAGCACCTCTTATTTGTTTTCACCTTTGTGCCCTAATGCGTTCAGTAATGCACTTCCCTGCTCGTTCTTTCCCCTAATCGGAGTGTTTTTTTAGGCATGGCCCCTGTACCTGGAGGGGGGAGAAAAAAGCGAGTTGGCTTGGACATTTAATCCGCCCAAACTTCACAGTGCTGCTGACCCAAGGCCCTGCCCTCCCTTTCCTTCCACCGGCCAAGAGAAGTGAACTCCTGGAGATACCCCCAAAGGGCCACTAAGTTTTTCCCAACTTCTCCTGCTCTCTCTTTCTCTGACTTTCTCTTTCCCTCATTCACCTCACGTTCTGCATTTCCAGCGTCGCCGTCTGACATTTCTTCCTCACACCACGGACGTCGGAAATACTCCAAAACAAAAGGCACGGTTCCACTTTCAACCTTCGCTCAGAAGCAGACTTTCGGAGTCTATCCTCGCCCACCCTCTCTCTTCCTCTCGGGTGACAAAACTGCAATGACAAACAAGCCCCGAACTGCAGGAAATCCATCTCACTTAGCTGACTCTGTGTCATCTAGCCTCAGAAGGCCAGAGCCAGTCAGCGCACAGACAACTGGGGTAACGGGCATTCGAATTAGAACCAACTACTGTGCCACTTAAGCTTAGATAGACCGTAAGGTGGCGATTAAAGCCCAGTCTGTTCAAACCAATTAGGAAAAAAAGTTTTCTTTTAAAAAAAAAAGTGTTGTCTTATGTCCTTTGCTGCCTGTGTGTATTTGTATGGGAAAGCATTTATAAGGATTGGCTCATTTCTCAAAGAAGCTCACTGGATAACACCTTAATCTCGTTTGTCGTTTCTTCACTAATACTCGCTTTCTCCTTTATATCTGACCTCGCCTTTTTTAATAATCTCACCTCGCCTTAGACTGCACCAGGCCTTAACGCCGGTTCATTAAAAACGTTTCTGTCCGCTTTACACACCTACACCATCACTAACCGGGGCAAAATTCTACGCTTGTGGAAGCTCTTGCACTTGGCGATTCATCTAGGGTGCTTTTGATCAAATCTTAAAGGAGTGCTCAGAAATCAGCCGGACCAAAGCACAAAATTATACATCATTACATTATTTTAGTCCTGGTTCGCTAAGCATTCAAAGTGGCATCCTTAATATCAAAGCACAATATGCAAACGAAGGTCACACACTGATAGCTTTTATGAGGTTTTGTGACCGAATCTGCCAAACCTTCCGAACATCCACAACAATCAATTTCAATCAATCAATCAATCCAAAAAAAAAATAAATCAAAGAGCATCGTCTCAAAGCAGCTTTACAATCTTATATGATCCTAAAAGGCCAATCCCAAATGGAGCAAGCCTAGGGCGACAGTGGCAAGGGAAAAACTCCCTGAAAGCAGAAGGAAGAAACCTTGGGAGGAACCAAGACTCAAAAAGGGACCCGACCAACATGGGTGGCCCAGATGGTAATTAAGTAAACACTTAAAAGTTTATTATCGTCATAGTAAAATTAAGTAAGTTTGTAATAAAATAAGTAACAAAATAAATGTTAAAACAAAATAGATTTAAAAATCAGTCCTCAGTGGGAGGTCCTTGTTTCACTATGAAACATAATTTCACTATGTTTACACTTATTGTGTGTCTTTATATTTGAATTATTTCATGTGTTTATTGATTCTTATTGTTTTATTAGATTCTTTTGCTTTATTCATGAATTACAAACGAGCATAAAAACGATCATTTGGGAATTAGGAACAGATTAATCTTATTAACATTCATTCTTAAGAGGAAATCCGACTTGGAACAAACCAGGGTTTAAAATTAACTTTCAAATTAAATGAAACTGAACGTGAACCGTAAATAGATTTTTAATTCACATCTGAATCAGAGAAAACTGGTACAAGCGACTGGTACACATTAGCGACCCCTGCTAACAGAAAAAAAGATTCCCAGTCTTTAAAGAGAGAAAAAAAACGAGTACAGTTACATAGTAAGTTTTATAAAAGATACAAAAACAACAATGACTGTATTATATAGTGCAGTACTGTATTAAATGTTGTCATATTGCATAATTAATAATTATTGTCTAAAATAAAACACTATACTACTACTGTGACTATGGTAATGTCCAAGCAAACACCTGATCCAAACCGAGTTTCCTCTAAATGCAAACAGAGAACTTTTATTTTATAGATGTCGGACAAAACGGATATAATTTCAGCAACTCGGGCCCTGGTTTCCTGTCTCTGATCTAATAAAAAAAATCGAATATAACATTCTGTTATGTTTGCATACGATGCTTGGTCGGGCCAGAAGGCACCACTGGGACTCAAACCCAGGTCCCCGTAGTTGTTGGGTAGCGGATTTGACTGCTGCGTTGCCCAAATACTCGAAACTCGGAGCAGCCAGTTTATTATTACCATATACTGCTTGGGCAGTTTGTTAATTTTGGCTCCTGGATGTTTTGGGTAGCTGACTGGCTTCCATTTCAGGGCTTTTAAGCTGATACCTTTCGTATATTATGTATATAAAGCTTAAGTCATGTTAAGTATTGGTACATAATGGGTCTGGAATCTTGGGCACAAGTATTTAATTAAGAATTCCAAGTAATATCATCATCAAGTTACCATTGGCCAGCGTAACAATAAAACAGCTCCAAACCGCTGTCCCACTGGCTGTGGGGCCTCAGAACCTATCCTGAATTTACTAAATCAATAAAGGAGAAGTGGTTTAAGAATCTGCTGTAATATTGTGTTACCGGGACATAACGTCAGTTCTGACCTTTAAGGGATCGGTTGTGTAAGCGTAACAGCAGATGGTTAGGAAAGTGGATGAGTATAAGTTTAAGTCAGGCTGTGTTTTGTGGCAGGTGCGCCTGGTGATTAATGAGAAAGGTCTGCAGTGTGAGGAACGGGACGTAAGCCTACCTCTGACCGAGCACAAGGAGCCCTGGTTCATGAGGCTCAACCTGGGAGAGGAGGTTCCCGTCTTCATCCATGGAGACCACATCGTCAGCGACTACAACCAAATCATCGAATATCTAGAGGCCAACTTTGTCGGGGGCAAGTATTCATTCAGTACAGTGAACAGATGTAGATTTCGACCCTCCGCCTGCAGATTTGACAAACGATGGGTTTATTTACCAGTTTGAAAGGTGCGTGCTCTGGTTTGCTGCAGCTTCCTTCCCAGAACGTAACAGTGATCATTCGCTCTGTAGCAGCAGTAACAGTGGAAGCTGTAAAACGTCCTGGAGGACAGCGTGATGCACAGTTTGTGGCCCTAAAGTGCTTTGGTTTTGCCAGCTTAATGGGAGAGGCCATGCATCATCTGTAAACATGATGGCAGTGTTGATGATGGGTAATGTGCCATCCAGGTGCTGGGCAGGAAGCTCTGGGTTCCACTGACACCGACAGGATGGTTTATAAGAACGTCCTGGACACCACTGAACGCTCTAGCAGGCCTAAGTGCACTGATAAGATAACACTTGCGCTGATGCACTGTTGAGATAAGGTCAAAATGTCGAAGACGGAGCTAAAATCAATAAGGAGCACGTTTGATGTTCTCTAGGTGGATCATAAAGCTGCTCTGTTGTTACTTTCTCATCTTGACTGGTAAATTTCAATGGTTTGAGTTATAAGTGGTCGAACTGTCAATGTAGTTTAACGTCCTGGACTGCTAACCAGAAGGTTCAAATCCCGCCTCTACAAAGCTACCACTGCAGGCTCGTTATGTTAGGAATTATGGGCAGGCTGGTCGAAATAATACCCACAGTAACGTACATTTTCTCAGATCAGGGCTTCCCATGATCACACAACCACCAACTCAGTAAAATAACCAGCAGGGTTTTTTTTAAGCCAGTGGAGAAACTGTGCCGTTCTAGTCAATCCTTTAAGAGATTTGCCTTGGTTGTGTAGAATATTAAAAGATTGTGTTGTTTGGAGGAAGTCCACGCTAAACAGTGTAATCTGAGAGTACCTCCAGTCAGCTCTGGGTTTTTTTGTTTTGGAGGGGAATCGATACAGCGCTTGGTGCAGCACGTGCAGTGAAGGACTCCTGGTTCTGCATCATTGTGGTAACTTATAATGCTCCTTATGAAAGAAGGATAAGCAACTGCTGCATTCAGCTGAACCAAGGGCAGATTTCCAAGGAAGTCCCTGGAATGTTTTCTAGACACAGAACGGAGGCGAAGTCGTGTATGAGTGCTGGTTTGTGGAAGCTGACAAACACGGCTCCCTGATGTATCGATTTCAACCTCGACTAAATACATGTGATAGAAATGCAATTTCTATAAACGATTACAGGTGAGTGCAGTTTTACAATATAAAATTACACATTGCATTTTTTACTCACAAATCTTTTAACTCTGGACATCGCGACCATAAGCAAAAGGCCAAATTATAAACGGCTTGCCGTGTATCAATATCATTTCTGTCATACTTTGATGCTACCCGAATATTGAACTCCTCAACACTACAAACCACGAGAAGTGCAGCGCCCGGGTCGTTTGGCTTCTGTGCCTTCCTGCTGGTAGCTCCATGCTTATAGGGTTTACTAACTTAAAGGATAAAGGGGTTTAAAACGAGATACTGCAGTGCCTATTCTCAAAATGAGGTTTTCTTCAAGTGGGCTCATTCCCTCTTGGTTGTGTGCAGCCAGCGATGGTATGTTTATCATTTCGTCATTTCATTGTTTTGCAGTGTGTGCGATCGTTAATGCGTGGTTGTGTAATTTTTTTTTTGCAGGGAATGATGTGTAGATCAGTTTAGGGCTCGGATGCTGTGTCGATGGTAGCATTCCACATAGGTGTTCAGTGGTTTTTGACGCTTTTTCTGATATATCTTTTGTCCGGCCAACGTCCATTTCGGTTAACGTCCTGCCCCAAGGACCATAATGCAGTTGTTAAATGACCTGTATTTTAAGTACGTATTATTAGTTTCAGTACTATACCTTGACCTGTGTCATCTTTTGCCGTAAAGCTTCAAGCCCACCTAAAGTTGTTTTGCGGCAGGTCTCACCCCGAGCCTGAGGGAGTAATGCAGGTGCAGGGTAGAGGCTGATTACTCAGCAGTCCAGAGCCTTGCCAAGTTTCTCTTAGACATCAATACCCTAAAGGATAGCAGTGGTCAGGCAGGCTGGCACGCCCCTGCCCTTTCCTCCTTATAGCCATATCACGTAGCGTTCCTTTCTCACCAGTACAGCTGTGCTGAGTTGCCTGCTTGTGCAAATTTAGTGTGAGAGTTGCAGGCTTAGAATTAGAGAATGTATCGGGTGTTTCCTTTTGGTATTGTAAATAGCCAAATGGCATCTAACTGACTGTCAGAGAGCTGATGAGTTCACTGGCCGTAAGCTCTCGATTTGTTTGTGTTCTTATAGATACAACATCCCAGCTCATTCCAAATGAAGGCACTCCCATGCATGTCCTGGTGCAGCAGTATCGAGAGCTGCTGGACGGCCTGCCGATGGACGCCTACACACACGGCTGCATCCTCCACCCCGAACTCACTACCGACTCCATGATCCCAAAGTATGCCACTGCTGAAATACGTAGTAAGTGATGCCACAATACATGGCATTCCGGGGACACCGTTGGAGGCAAACAAAACTGTTTTGTGATCGGACACTTATGTTTCGTCTCCGTTTACCGAAGAGCTTCTAGAACACGAGGTCTAAGCGTTTTGCGTTACAGTACTTACATGGGCTGTATTACACAGGGCTAAGTAGAATAATATTATTAGCATTGGCCCGGGAATTCAGCAATAAAACTGGCCTGTGAATCAAAGCAGCGAAGCAACATCTTACGCCCGATGACGCCTTAATGAGGTTGAGGAATCCATGGGACCTCCTAATAAATCTCCTTTATAGCGGATGAAGGTGGAACCAGATCCTCGGTTAGTTCATAGATTTGATTTTTGAGCTTGCAAATCTCATTATATCTTAATTACATGTTAAAAGTGTTTGAAAGATGAGATTTGGTAAAGGAACAACAGTTAATTAAGTTAAGGCAGGGGGGTGGGATAACATATGGTAAACCATGCTGGTCAGACATGAATCCTTCCGGTGATAAGACGTATGGATTCCCAGGAACATTAAAAATGAATATTGTTTTTTTTTTTTTTTTTTGTATCTTTTTTCATGTAACTTTAAAGCAATCAGCCGTTGTTCTGATTAAACTAATGCTGGTGCTTCGTTTGCATTTAGCTAGTCAGAGGGTTGGGGCATATGCCGTGTTTGTTTGGGCTGTAGATTGTCTGCGTCTCTACACCTTACCTATAAGACACGTGTGCCTCGTTAAAGCGGAGGTTTTTTTAAAGGGTATAAGCTTTGAACCAAATTTGAATCCGTATATGTGGTGATCTCTGCCTTTCTTAGGGCACTTAGCAAATGCAGCGACGGAACTGCTGAAGCTGGATCACGAGGAGCCACAGCTGACAGAGCCGTACCTTTCCAAGCAAAAAAAACTCATGGTGAGATGAAGTGAAACTGGTCAGCAAAACAATGCACATTTCTTGTACAAAAAAGATGTTCCTCGCTTGGCATTTAAAGAATCTCAATAACAAGAAGTATAAATAAACACCATTTATGGCATTTAACAGACGCCCTTATCCAGAGCGACTTACAATCCATACAGTTATAATCCAAGCAATTGTGGGTTAAGGGCCTCACTCAGGGACCCAACTGTGGCAACTTGGCCGAGGTGGGATTTGAACCCAGAACCATCTGGTTTATAGTCCAGTAGCTTAACCACTAGGCCACTTCTGTGTAACAGTAAATAAATGTATCTATCTATCTCTCTCTCTCTGTCTCTCTCACTCTCTCTTTCACTCTCTCTCTCACTATCCAAAGTCTCTTTACTTTACACCGGAGAAGATACGAAGGAAGATATCCCATATATGATGTATGACTGCACCCTCTGGTGGTCAGAGAATGCAATGACATTATTACATCTCCATAAGGAGACGGCACATGATGTCCCCGCTATTATATTCTGACATTTTTCGTATTGCAATGCATCGTGACACCCCTACTCCACCCCAAACGTGTCATTTTAACTATATTAGTCAACTTATAAATGATAAATATTACATCAAAGTAGCTAATAAGGATTTGGATTTGGGCATTATGCCAAATTCAGCTTAGTCGGATGCTGCGTTGTTTCACAAGTTATTTGATGAACGAGCCAAACGGGGGACTATGCCACAGTAGTAGCTCCAGAACTTCAGAACTTCTCACACCATTTAAAATAATTTTAGCATTATGTATGAGGGCTTCATTTAGCTGGAAAAGGGAAACGTCCACAAGAAAAGCCTCTTATTTGCTGGCTGGGACAGCAGTGACCTGAACTAATGATTTCCATGAGAAAATGCCTGTATCGTTATTGAATTCCCCACTATACTTATCAGTTGGTAAAGTATTTTGGGGGTCAAAGGCCTCCCATGGCTTCCCTCAAACATGTCACTATTATAATACTCCAGTGCAAAGTGTCGTTTCAGTAAAATGACAGATTTATGGGAAATGCAGGTGATCTTTGGACAATATTTCCTTATTCCTAATCCTGCAGAATGTTGTCATCCGCACAGCCGTATCGCGACTGTAAGAGTGAAAGGAACGAACTCCCTGCAGCAGCACGTGTGCGAGGTTGTGTGGGAGTGCCTGGTGTGAAGTACCACTTTCACAGATCTATCATTTCCTAACCAGGCAAAGATTCTGGACCACGATAACGTCAACTATCTGAAGAAGATTCTCGCGGAGCTGGCTATGGTGCTCGATCAAGTCGAGGCAGAATTAGAGAAGAGGAAACTGGAATATCAAGGCACGTTTACTCCACTTTCTCTGATTCGTTTAAAGCCCCACTGATTTACTGATTTCAGACATGATCGTTTAGCTGATTTCAGAATGACGGCGTCATCGTTGCTTCTTCCTGAGCAGCTTTAAATACTTCAGCTGATATGACTGTTGATTAGACAGACACAATCCAGAGCAGAAAACCCACACGAAACTGCCTTTTTTCACTAGATCCCCTTTTTGTAGATCAGAGTTCAGGTTCACATCTGTATCCGGGATTGAGCAGTTTTGGGGGGTCTCCACTAGATTTGTTGTTTTAGCAATGGTAAAATGAAAAATATAAAACATATCGTCAACATCTGGACCCAAAAATGTCATTTCCACTGATCTCCGTTGCAATCTTTGCGAGCTTTAGCGTAGCTTAGCCTTTTTCACCCTGTTTCTCTTCTGAAAAAGTGTTTTTTTTGGCCGCCGCCCTTCCAAAAAGACCATTATAGAGTAAGCTTCTTCGGACTGCAGAAGGGTCGTCTTGATGAAGCCCCCAGATGAAGCTCCACTGTAGCCCAGTGAAGCTGGTTTTCTGATATTTGATGACTTATTTATGTTTACTCTGTACACATTTCCTGCTCGACACGGCATCAAAAGGAAGCTCCCAGATGCTGCTTTGCTCAAACGTAAGGGGAGGTCGCACTAAATGTCACCCTCGTGCATGAATGACCCTAACTCGTCCTCTCCCTCCCCTCCCATCAGGTCAAAAGTGTGAGCTGTGGCTTTGTGGACCTGACTTTACGCTAGCCGATGTCTGTCTGGGCGCCACGTTGCACCGGCTCAAGTTCTTGGGACTCTCAAAGAAATACTGGGAGGACGGGAGCCGACCCAACCTCCGGTCATTTTTCGAGCGCGTGCAGAAGCGCTACGCTTTCCGCAAGGTCCTGGGGGACATCCACACCACTCTGCTGTCCGCGGTTCTACCCAATGCATTCCGAATGGTAAAAAAGAAGCCGCCGTCCTTCTTCGGGGCCTCCTTCTTGATGGGCTCCCTGGGAGGGATGGGCTATTTCGCCTACTGGTTTTTAAAAAAGAAATACATGTAGTGAAGGCCCTCCTGTCGTGTTACGTGTCAGTGTATTTGTGTGAGGCTGCAACTTTTCTGTACCAGACGATGCTGTGCAGAGGAAACCCTATAATCTGAGTGAACGAATTAAATAAGAACATTCCATAATGAGGAATTCTTAACATTTTCTTCGATTCAATGCCTTCGTTTGTTTGCCGCCAAAAAAACCCCAAAAAAACCGTCTCCCCTACGGTTTACAGGTCGCCTTCTTTTCTCCAGATTTACTTTACTACGCGTTAGCATTACGTGCGGACTTATTCTTCAGTTCTGTTGATTACAATTAACACAGTAGCACGTCTATGTTATGTAGGCATTCACCTTTTGCCCTTCAATCTGCTCCGGATTTAGGGAATTCCAGCCGAAACCTGACGATTAATATGATGCTTGCTGCAGCCTGATACTGCCAGACCTAGAATAAATCCTCACTCACTCAGCGTCGATCACAACACAATCGCGAACGGCATATTTCCGTTACCGAAGCAGAACGACCATTATAAAGAGTGGATGCAGACGACTGACACTATACTCAGATATCATTTAGGTTCTTGTAGGAAGACACTATGAAGTGTGTCGTGGGTTCCCCTGGAAAAGCGGTGCAGGACGTAGGACGTACTCGCACCTCAGACAGTTCTCGGACAAAAGTGTCTTATTATTTATTTAGGTCCAGGGTCAGTTCACATTACAAGGCTCAGATTAAACATTAACAACTTCATAAGAAGGTTCTTAAATAGATTTCTTTAAAAAAAAAAAAGCCCAAGTGGAATTTTCAGTGGAAACTTTGAACATGGACACGCCTAAACACTAAAGCGCTTAATGGGTCTGAAGTTTCACTTTCTTTTCATGTATTTCATGTCTTAATATTTCAGATGCGCCGCTCACGTGAGGGAATATCTCAAAATGAGTATGGAGCAATTAAAAAAAGAAGCATTTGATTTCCTTTTAATAAACAAGATCTTCGAAAAGCAAGTGAAAAATGAGATGTAAAATCAGTGACGTGATTGAGTAGCAAGCGATGTATTCACGGGGGTGAACGGGAGCAGGTTAAACTGGACCGGAAGTGCCCCCACATTGTGTTCGGTAGGGCTTATGAGGGTCAAAACACCCTGACAGCGATGGGACATGGACAGGATCAGATTATCCAGCAGTTCCTGTTCAATCCTCTTCATATTCTTCTTGAAATATCCCCTTATTTATGTGAGCAATTTATTTCATGTACTTATCTATTATTATTATTATTATTATTATTGTATTACTTTACTTTATTCATGCTTTTAATCATTAAATACATACAAATAGAAGTATAAAAACAATCCTTTGGTGTCCAGGAACGGAGAAATTAGATTTTGAACAAACTGGAGTTCCGAACGACCATCTGGAACCAATTAAGCTCGAATTCTGAGGTTCTACTGTATTTCCATGTGGTTTTCTGATATTCTTTGTTGTTTTCATACGTAATAATAATTCAAAATTTCAGGAACTTCCTGCATTGAATACGGCATTTAATCACATGACCACAGATTCAGGCCAAACACTGCTGATCTGGATTTGCTCTGCATTCATGCAGACGCTCGACCTGTTAACCAGTTAACTAATGAGCTAATCTTGGACATGTATCGTTATAATTTAAAGCAGCGACTCATTTATAAATCTATATTTATATATATTATAAAACTCTCTAGTATCAATAACAGGAACTATTGGTGTTCCGATCGATCGGCCACCACTCATTATTTTCATGGCAACGCATGTGACCGGCGTATGCCGATCGATGCCTTTCATTGCCGATCACAAAAACTGATCACAAAAACCGATCACAAAAACCGATCACCTGTACTTTACACCGGCAGAGGCCCTGAGTGCAGTCTTGTGTCCTCGCCCCCTTTCCTAGACACTGCACAGGCGCGGCGGCGAATCATAAACAAATGTGCGCCGTGTGGAACTTTTACACTTGGCATCCTTCAACACGTGAAACGAAAAAAATAAAAAAAAAAACCTCGCGGGGGAAGCACGTTAAAATGCTTTAACCCAACTCATTTAGCACGTCATTTAAAGAACGAACTCACTGGAGTATGGCGAGTTTCCAGAGGCATCCAGAGCTGCAACTGTCAGACGGCAATCGATGCAGCCCACACTCGCCTGTATGAGCGGGACAGTGAGAAGGGCTGAGCAAATAACCCGAAAAGGAATAGAATTTATCGGGTTAGATGAGCAGCCTTTTTCAGTGGCGGAAGAAAAGAAGAAAAGCCTAAAGCGAGTATTTTGTGTTCTCCCTTGGAAAAGCTCATTAAGGTCATTTTATTGTTCCATTTTTCCAGATCACGTAGCCAGTAGCACTCATCATAACTAAACCAAAACTTTACAGCCAGTCAACGTGATCGTATCGGTGATCAGCAGTGATCGGCACTCAAGGGTGATCGGTATCGGAATCGGGTAGCATAAATCACGATCAGGAACTGTACCATTTTAAAAAGAACAGCAAGCATAAAAGATCCAATCCAGGGCTCAGGGATGCTGCCTGTTTCAGCCGATCCCATTTCATATTTGTTTAATGGTTTCTTTGATCATATTATTTAAGTCCTGACGATGTGTTTTAAGAACTAACGCTGGGGATGTTTTAAAACGTGCACTTCATTAGTGCAAATCTTCGAACAGGTTTGATCAGCTTTGGTGTATGGAACACTGTGACCCTTGACAGAACTGACAAATTTGCTACGGGGAAGCGAAATCCGGAGTAACATTTCTATACTGGTTAAGGTCACTCAAATACAGTAACAACCGCTCATTAACTTGATGTTACGTTTTGATTTCTGTTTCGACTTCTATTTTCAACACAACTACAAGAGTGTGGACCTTGATTGTTACAGATTTATTCATTCTATTCTATTCTATTCCAACTCGCTCAATACTTACGAGTCCAGAGAGATGTCCAGACGTCACATCTAAATACAAATTAAAAAAAAAAAACCTGTAGTATTTCTACTGCAATAAGTTCAGTACATAAGGTAATTTTTATATACAACGATTCAACCGATCTACAAATGGAACTAAAAGGGACCTAACCGTCCTCTGGAAGCACATGGGGTTTATCTCCAAAGACAAAACATTGTTCTGTAAACCTGACCGACCAATTGCCAACGGATAAAGATGCCATTTTGACTAAATGAAATCTGAGTTGGTGTCGAATGTGGTGTGAATATCCAAGAAAACTCCCAGTTTTAAAGCATTATTTTTAAAAAATGATGTTTAAAATCTGTATCTGTACACCCGGCTCCACAATAAGGCATTTCGCCCCAAAACGCTTCAAAGCAAATCGCTAAAACACGAAACGCCTCTCCCTTGAAGAGAATCAAACGAATCGACGTTACTGTGGCCATTACAGTTCACGACAGATGTCTTATTCATTTTATTTTTTTATACTTATAAGATATGCCTTTATGGTGCTTTTTACAATGTTTGTTCATAAGCCATACGATGTTGAGTTGCCATTAGTTACAATAAATGAAAAGAACTACCAGAAATCTTTGAGTCTTTTCTAGCTAGTAACGTTGGTAAACAAACAAAAATGTGACATTATCCTGGTGAGGGTCGTTTGTGGAGGTCGATTGCTTCTTAGAGTGAACCAGAAGGGCGATGTTCTAGTCTCTAGACTCTCACAAGATCTCTGGTTACACCAAAGGAGTGGCTATGAGAATCGGTTTTGATGTCCCGTGTCGGACTGACCTTCCGTTCGGTCAGGAGTTCTGAATCCATTAACGACTGATTCGAAATCAATTAAAAATCAATGAACGTAAATGGGATTGTAAAAAAAAGAAAAAAAAACACCGCATTTACAAAGAGCTCCTCTCAACTACGGTTGCCTTTTGATCACGTCATTGTTCGGTATGAATGAATAAACCAAAAGCGCTTTTTGAAATCCTTTTTTTAGCCTAATAATGCTGGTTGCCAAATGTTTGGTCCACTTCCTGTTTTAACCTATTATTTAATGCATGCATTTATTTTTATTTGCAGTCCTGGGCAGGATTGCGAAGTCTAAATGGTAGTGACTCGATTCAAAAATAATTGAGCCGGTGCCAACCTGGCAACTCTGGGCGCAAGAACAGGAACAACCCTAGACAGGGCGCCAGTCCATCGTAGGGCACGGTCACACACGACAGGGGCCACTTTAGAGACATCAATTAACCTAACAGGCAGTCTTTGAACTGTGGGAGGAAACCGGAGTACCCGGAGTAAACCCACGCAGACACGGGGAGGACATGCAGTCGCCCCGCCCTGGGATTGAACCCGGGAAGTTCTTGCCGTGAGACGGCGGTGCCGCCCCACCGAGCCCCCCGGATTACTACAATAATCAGTAGGGTTAAAATAAAGGGTACGAGTTTGTGGTCATTTAATCTTGCTCCTTAGAGATTGTATTATGATTAATGATTAATACTCTTGATAACACAGCAGTGAAAGATTTTTCTTGGACAGTAAAACGTACGGTTCGAGTCTTAACCGCCAACTGTACCTCAGCGCTGTGTTGTCTTTCCCACCGACCAAGATGAAGTTTCTTGAGACCGTGTGGCATCATGATCTTTGCTTCCATAAACACACTGCAACGAACCATGATCAGAACACCCTCAAAAAGAAAAATTAGCTTTAGCTCCCCAAGTCGAAATGCATCTTCTGTGACCGATAAGAACACGCCCATACGCGCCAGTGCATCATATACAGTGCATCTCCTGTTCTACAAAGGCGACTGGAGAGATTTGTGCGAAGATCAAGGGTCAGGACGACACTCTTTACACCCAAGTTGTTCCCCTTGTACTTACGATGGGCTGACTTAAAATATTTCGACTTTACCATGGGAATCTGATTTGAAAAAAAAAAAAAACACACCTGAAACTGATCTAAACTGGTCTGAATTTCCGCCAGGCAAGCATTTTCAAACGCAAATCACATAACGTATTTAATTATTCGTTCGAAAATAAGCTTTATGCTAACGCTAAGCTTTATGACTCATTATATAATGAATTTTGTTTTATAACCTGAATTATTATTTGTTTTTTTCTACTACTAATTTAAATTTTATTAATAATTTGTTATTTATTTTTAACTAATTTTCCTATTATTTAATATACATTTAGTTTGTATTTAATTAACATCTGGGCCGCCCATGGAGGTCGGGTCCCCTGTTGAGTCTTGGTTCCTCCCGAGGTTTCTTCCTACCATTTTGGGGAGTTTT
>JAUZST010006293.1:0-12500 GCA_034779995.1 Parotocinclus haroldoi
AATTTAGAAATAAATCTGACTTTTTAATAATTAAGAAGGAAATAAATCTTAGAAATAAAATTAATTTAGAAATAAATCTGACTTTTTAATAATTAAGAAGGAAATAAATCTTAGAAATAAAATTAATTTAGAAATAAATCTGACTTTTTAATAATTAAGAAGGAAATAAATCTTAGAAATAAAATTAATTTAGAAATAAATTGACTTTTTACTAATTAAGAAGGAAATAAATCTCAGAAATTAATTTAGAAATAAATCTGACTGACTAATTAAGAAGGAAATAAATCTTAGAAATAAAATTAATTTAGAAATAAATCTGACTTTTTACTAATTAAGAAGGAAATTATCTTAGAAATAAAATGAATTATTAAGAAATAAATCTGACTTTGAGTTGCAGGGGACTAAAGGTTATTGTTGTTAAATATTTTAAAGGAATAAAAATTATTTTATAAGAGACGTCGAAGCCACCCTAGCAGATTTTATTTACAATTTGAAATCCCTGTTTTTAGTCGTTCCTGTTAATTGCAATCGTTATTATTAATCATTTAATTAATTAGATTTTTAAGGTTTGCACGGTTCCTGCTTCAGAAAAACATGGTGACCAAACCGAATCGGGAATTCGCCGCTTTTGTTTGTTTTTTTTCTTTTAAAGCTTTACGATTTCTTTCCACGTCTGCATCTGTAACGAAGCTTGTGTTTGCTAGAGTGCTAAATCTCGTCTGTGTGCTTTTTCTGTTTACTTCTTTTGATTTGCAGCTACTTGCACGCGAAGAACATCATCCACAGAGATATGAAGTCGAACAGTATCCTCTTTTTGTTGCCATCACTCTTTGGCTTTAGCAGGTCTAGAGACAGATGAACGAGAAATGAGGATCCAGTGAATCTCGCGCCCAATTAGAACAATAGATCCAGGCTTTGATCTCATCAGATCAGAACAGCTCACCTGTAGAGATCCGCATTTTATTATTATTCTGAGCCGCATGAACTTTAACCCAGACAGACATCTTCCTGCACGAGGGCTTGACGGTGAAGATCGGGGATTTCGGTTTGGCCACGGTGAAGGCCAGGTGGAGCGGCTCCCATCAGGTGGGGCACCCTTCGGGGTCCATATTATGGATGGTAAGTTCCGGGCTAACTCGGTATTCAAACGTTTCCGAATTAGCAGTGAGAATACTTATAACCCTCACCCCGTCTCTCCCCCGCCCCCCCACCAGGCCCCCGAGGTGATCCGGATGCAGGACAGCGACCCGTACAGCTCCCAGTCGGACGTGTACTCGTACGGGATCGTACTGTACGAGCTAATGACCGGGGAGCTCCCGTATTCCCACATCGCTAACAGAGATCAGGTAGCTATAGAAAACACACCTGTATTCGGCTACTAAGGTATTCAGGGAAACGCTGCACACAACCAAGAGAGAATGGGAGAGGTGTTTAAACACTGCTGCTCCGCACCGGCCCCCCCTTTTTTTTTTTTTTTTTTAATTAGTTTTTTTTTATTAAATGTTAGATTGCATCACCACGACGACGGCGTACGCACCGAACGTGATTTTATCGTAAGCTTTTTTTTTTTTTTTTCAGATCTTGTTAAATTAATTTGTGATTGTTTATAGTGACGACGTCGTACACACCGAACGTTATCGTAAGATTTTCCTAGACCACATCGTACACGGCGTGATTTTATTCGTACGATTTTTTTAAATGTTACATTAATTCGTAATTAATTTACATCGTACACACTGAATATGATTTTTTTTTTATGTTAAATTAATTAGTAATTCTTTATAATGACGTCGTACACACCGAACATGATAAATGTTTTTAATTTTTTGCCGTCGGTAAATTAATTTGCGATTTTTAATGACGACATCGTACACGCCGTGATTTTATTTAGTCATTAGTTTTTTTTTATTACGTTAAATTAATTACACAACAAACTTTTTTTTTGTCAACATATATTTTTTTTAAATAGATGGTTAAATAAATTAGTAATTCTTTATATTGACATCGTACACTCCGAACATTATATGAAATTAATTTGCGATTTTTAATGACGACATCGTACACGCCGTGATTTTATCCGTACGATTTTTTTAGACATTAGATTAATTCAGATTTCTTCATGACAACATTTTACACATCGTTTTTTGTCATACTTTTTAATTTTTTTATAGATGTTAAATTAATTCGGAATTCTTTACGATGACATCGTACACACCGAACTTTTTTTTTTTTGTCATATTATAATTTTTTTTTTTATAGATGTTTAAATTAATTCGGAATTCTTTATATTGACGTCGTACACACCGAACATGATTTTTTTTTTTTTATGTTAAATTAATTAGTAATTCTTTATAATGACGTCGTACACACCGAACATGATAAAAGTTTTTTATTTTTTTGCTGTCGGTAAATTAATTTGCGATTTTTAATGACGACATCGTACATGCCGTGATTTTATTTAGTCTTTATTTTTTTTTTATTACGTTAAATTAATTCGTAATTCTTCATGACGACATTTTACACAACCACCCTTTTTTTTTCCATATATATATTTTTTTTAATAGATGGTTAAATTAATTCGTAATTTTTTATATTGACATCGTACGCGCCGTGATTTTTTTCGTACAATGTTTTTTCAGATGTTAAATTAATTCGTAATTCTTTACGATGACATCGTACACACCAAACTTTTTTTTTTTTTTTGTCATTTTTTTTTTTTCTTTTTTTAATAGATGGTTAAATTAATTAGTAATTCTTTATAATGACGTCGTACACACCGAACATGATAAATGTTTTTTATTTTTTGCCATCGGTAAATTAATTTGAGATTTTTAATGACGACATCGTACACGCCGTGATTTTATTTGTACGTTTTTTTTTTTAGACGTTAAATTAATTCAGAATTCTTCATTACAACATTTTACACAACAGATGCGTTTGTTTGTCATACTTTTTTTTTAATAGATGTTAAATTAATGTGTAATTCTTTACGATGACATCATACACACCGTGATTTTTTTTCGTACGATTTTTTTTAGATGTTAAATTAATTAGTTATTATTTACAATGACATCATACACACTAAACAATTTATTTTTTTTCCTTTTTGCTGTCGGTAAATAACTTTGCGATTTTTAATGACGACATCGTCCACGCCGTGATTTTATTCGTACGTTTTTTTTAGACATTAAATTAATTCAGAAATTAATTCATTAATTAGTAATTCTTTATATTGACATTAATTTGCGATTTTTAATGACGACATCGTACACGATTTGTAATTCGTAATGTAATGTTTGTTTATAATTCTTTATGACGACGACATCGTAAACTCCGAACGTTTTGGCCGTCTTTCGTACCATTTCCTTTTTTGCTGACGGTTCAATGGATTTGTGATTTATTTATTTATTTATATTTTATTTATATTTTTTTTCAGAATCCCGAAGTCGTACACGCAAAACGTGATTTTTTTTTTCCCCCGTGAGTTTTTTTTTTATGTTAAAGCCGTTCGTAATTCTTTACGACGCCGACATCGTAAACACCAAACACCGTTTTTCTTACGATTTTTTTATTTATTTTTTTTTGGATGATGATGTAGTTGATGGTAAATTAATTAAAGGCAGATTGACTCTGTAATATATAAAAAAATAAAAAAAAAATTGTCGCATCAGGTCAGATCATGTTGTTGTTGTTGTTGTGTGTGTGTGTGTGTGTGTGTGTGTGTGTGTGTGTAGATCATCTTCATGGTGGGCAGAGGTTATCTTTCACCCGATCTCACTAAGCTGTATAAGAGCTGCCCCAAAGCCATGAAGCGCCTGGTCGCCGACTGCATTAAAAAGTCTATGGACGAGAGACCCCTGTTCCCTCAGGTACCACGTCATGTTTATATCTTTGTCTATTTTAGTCCCAACACGTCTAGGCATCTATAATGAACATACACTGTATAGCCAAAAGTATTGGGACACCTTTATCTCTCCTGGGAAGGCTTTCTGTAAGATTCTTGGACCCAATTTTGGACCCAACACCTTTGGGATGCCAAGTCAGCATTTTCAGCACATGAACACGGCTCAGTGATAAACGAGGGGATATTTCTAAACCAATAGGAAGATTAGATCTGATCCTGCCCGTGTTCCGTGTCCCGTGTCGGGGTGTTTTGACACTTTTGGGTGACCATAGAGCCTACTGAACAGTCACTGTGGGGGGCACTCCGGTCCTGTTGAGTTCACCGCTACTCGGCCACCATAATTGTGTTTGCTGTTTAAATCCAAACCTCAGATCCTGTCCTCCATCGAGCTGCTGCAGCACTCGCTCCCCAAAATCAACCGCAGCGCCTCCGAGCCCTCCCTGCACAGAGCCGCCCACACCGAGGACATCAACACCTGCACTTTGACCTCCATGAAGCTGCCCGTCTTCTGACGCGACAATCCGGCAGGACCTCCCGCCCGAGGCGTCTACGGTCTCCGAGAACGGAACGGGGCGGGGCGGGGCGTTTGTCTCACCCTCAACTCCTGAACTGTCGACGACAGCAGTCACCCCGACGCCCTCCCCTCCCCCGCGTGGCGACGTTTCGCACTTCAACACGGCCAGGTTTCTTTATGTGAGGTCGTTCTTGTCGTTTCG
Organism: Parotocinclus haroldoi; assembly: GCA_034779995.1. NCBI lineage: Eukaryota > Metazoa > Chordata > Actinopteri > Siluriformes > Loricariidae > Parotocinclus > Parotocinclus haroldoi. The sequence goes on from JAUZST010006293.1 coordinate 4,621, forward strand.
TTACAGACTTTATTGTTAATTAGTGCGGTCGTTATAGCTGTGGTGGATTTGCAACCTGTTGCTTTATTAATTATTTCTCCTGCTGTGTCCCGCCCGGTCGGGGGCTGGGGGTGTCGGTGGGGTGGCGTGGGGCTTCCGGACTCAGAAGGGGTCGCTCTTTTAGTCTCCCCTCGCTTTATCCTGGTCTGGGTCATGCAGGGGTCCGGGGCCTGGGAGCAGCTGAATGCATACCCTAGATGGGTTGCCAGTTCATCACTGGTAATCCCTGTTTGGCAGGGGATGAGAGACGTCCGGGAACGAGCGTGGAAAGCGATCGAATCAAAATAAAGATATTATTATGGAGCATCCAAACCCGAAATCACTTCATGACGTTACTGCACCTACAAAAGCGTTACCCCGCAGAAAGGGTACAGAGTACGGCGGGCGTTACCCTTACGGCTGGCCACCCCGGACCGTAAGACCCGAAGGAAGCGGGGGCACCGCCCGCTTAGGAAGCGGAGCTTAGAATTTGAAGGATTTTCGGACTCTTCAGACGTGGTCGAGGACCGTAATCGACGGTTTATTTGAATAAAATTAAGTTAAATCCCAAAGATTCTCGGCCTTTTAGTTTAGGCTTTTAAACGCTGCTTCGGCACGGCGGCTCCAGGGGGTCATGCGGTCGTGCCATGGGCCCCTCTGTCAGCAGGAGTTAATGCAGACAGAAACGAAATAAAGATTCAAGACAAACAGGAATGGAAAAAAGAGAGGAACTGTACAGAAATGGCAGATAAAAAGAAAGAAAAGAATTAAGAGCTGAAAGACAAATGAAATTTTGAATTGAACGAAAAACTAAAAAGGGAAAAAGAAACGAAACTATGAGGGGGAAAAAAGAGAAAGACGGATGGAAAGAAATTGAAAAAAAATAAGAAAAAAAATACATGAACGATGGAAGGAAATTAAATAAACAGAGATAGTGGATAAAAAAAACGAAGAAAATAATTAAATACTGAAAGAAATGAAAGACCAATTAAAAGGGGTAGAATGAAATTAAAAAGAGAAGCAAAAGCAAGGAATTAAATAAAGAAAGAAAGAGCAGATAAAAAAGAAAGGAAAAATGAAACAAAGGGATGGAAGGAAAGAATTTAAAAAACGAGAATAGGAAGAAGGTTGAAAAGAAATTAAAGACGGAAAGACAGAAACGACGTAAACAAAGCAAGAGCAGGGAAAAAGAAAAAACGACTTTTGAATGAAACGAAAAACAAATAAAAAGAAAAGAAAGAGGAAGAAAAAAATGAAGGATGGAAGGAAAGAAATGGAAAAGAAAAGAATAGGAAGCGAAGACGGAAGGAAATTAAAGACGAGAAGAAAGAAAAATTAAATAAAAAGAAATGGTGGATAAAAATGAAGAAAAGAATTAAATACTGAAAGAAATGAAAGTGAAAATGACTTTTTTTTTATTAAGGACAGAAAGAAATTAAAGTGAGGAAAAAGAGAAACGAAAGAAAAATAATGAAAGAAAGAGCGGGGCAGGGGAAAAGAAAAATTTTTTAATGAGGAACAAAAAAAGGGAGAAAGAAACGAAACTATGAGGAGGGAAAAAAGAAAGACGGATGGAAAGAAATTGAAAAAAGAACAAAAATACAAATACAAATACAAAGAAAGATGGAAGGAAATTAAATAAACAGAAATAGTGGATAAAAATGAAGAAAAGAATTAAATACTGAAATAAACGAAAGACAGACGGAAGGATTTAGAAACGAAAGAAAGGAATTAAACAAAGAGCAGATAGAAAGAAAGAAAGAAAATCAATATCGAAAGAAACTAAAGACATTAAAAAAGACGGAAAGTCGGAAATGTGGAAGGAAAAATTATTAAAAAAAAAAAAAAAAAGAATAGGAAGAAGGTTGGAGAGAAATTAAAGGCGAAAAAAACAGAAACGACAAAAACAAAGCAAGAGCAGGAAAAAGAAAGAAATGAAACGAAAAACAAAAAAATGAAGGATGAAAGGAAAGAAATGGAAAGAAAAGAACAGGAAGCGAAGACGGAAGGAAATGAAAGAGGAAAAGAGAGAAAGGAATGAAATAATCAAAGAAAAAAAAAACCCAAAAAGAAACAAAAAAAAAACAGATAGACAGAAACTCCGTGTGTGTGTGTGTGTGTGTGTGTGTGTGTGTGTGTGTGTGTGTGTGTGTAAGAATATTGCCCTTTGAGAAACATTTTTTTCTAACATTTGTTAATAAGCTGGAGTTCCGCTGATCACTTTTGCTCATTATTTCGTGTTTTTCTTCATTGTTTGGCCTGGATGTTTTATTAAGAGAAGAAAGAAATTCGGGGGCTTTTCATTCTGGGGGTTTTTAACCGACAGGACAAAAGAAGAGACGATAAAGACTTTGAGATTATATTGCGATGGAGCTTTTATTGCCTGTGAGAAAGGAAGATCTTACAAATGCACCGACGTTCGAATTCGCTATTCACATCTCGTATCGCTTCCCCATCTCTCCGGTTTTCGGTTAGAGAGTGGGGGGGTGGAAGGGGGTGGGGGGATTCCCGATCATCGATCCCCGTTGAAAAGCCACCCGGTCTCGGCGCTGCGACGTTATTGCGTCGAGCGGTCTCACACCAACACCTACACACACACACACACACGGTGTTCTACCGAACCACGGCGGGAGCACACGACTTCAACAAAAGCGTTCATGCGTCTTTTCACACGGACGATTCAGATCCACCGAAAGCAGGCAGCGCGATACGTTTTCAACATCGACACACGTTTTCTTGTTACTGCGCGGATTTTCCGCCCGCATGCATCGAAACTGTCGTAAAAATAAAGCACAGCGACACGCACGGACGATAAGCGCTACGGTCGTACCAGGCGGGGGGGGGGGTGTCACGAAATGCACAGAAGCTACGAGCCGAAGGAAAATAACGCCAAAAAAAATACCAAAACGACTCAACGAACGCGGTCGGACGTTCTGCCGCCTTCCAGCTGGCATCACAGTGACAAGCTCGCGCATGGAATAAACAAACGTTTTCCGTCCGTTCAACAAAACTGTCCCGTGTAAATACGGCTTCAGACGGAACCAATTTTTTTGTTTCGAATTTGCGTCCCCGAACGCCAAATAACGCACGTCGTACAACGTCGTTTCTTCCGGGGTTTTTTTTTTAAATCAAGTTCTAGAAACTGTGATTAGAGTGTCTGTGGGTGGAGCCAGTACATTATACAGCTAAAGAAAGTTCTAGAAACTGTGATTAGACTTTCTGTTGGTGGAGCCAATACATTATACAGCTAAAGAAAGTTCTAGAAACTGTGATTAGAGTGCGTGTGGGTGGAGCCAGTACATTATATAGCTAAAGAAAGTTCTAGAAACTGTGATTAAAGTGTCTGTGGGTGGAGCCAGTACATTATATAGCTAAAGAAAGTTCTAGAAACTGTGATTAGAGGGTCTGTGGGTGGAGCCAGCACATTATATAGCTAAAGAAAGTTCTAGAAACTGTGATTAGAGGGTCTGTGGGTGGAGCCAGTACATTATACAGCTAAAGAAAGTTCTAGAAACTGTGATTAGAGTGTCTGTGGGTGGAGCCAGTACATTATATAGCTAAAGAAAGTTCTAGAAACTGTGATTAGAGTGTCTGTGGGTGGAGCCAGTACATTATACAGCTAAAGAAAGTTCTAGAAACCGTGATTAGAGTGTCTGTGGGTGGAGCCAATACATTATATAGCTAAAGAAAGTTCTAGAAACCGTGATTAGAGTGTCTCTGGGTGGAGCCAGCACATTATATAGCTAAAGAAAGTTCTAGAAACCGTGATTAGAGTGTCTGTGGGTGGAGCCAATACATTATCTAGCTAAAGAAAGTTCTAGAAACTGTGATTAGAGTGTCTGTGGGTGGAGCTAGAACATTATATAGCTAAAGAAAGTTGTAGAAAGTTGTGAATGGTAAATGTTTGCTTATAAACAGTTTTCCAGGAGCACAGTTCTCATGTTTACTCGTATAATTGGGGGGTGGGGGGGTATTTATTTTCGGCATCACGCCGGTACCACCTCACCCCACCCCACCCCACCAAACGATCGTAAATATCATTCAATATAATAAACATCTATCGTAAACCTGTCAGCTCTGCGTCATAAATACTGACGTTTCTTCGTGTTTCCCTCAGGAAGGAAAGTTCTAGAACCTGTGAGAAGAATACCTTTGTTGGTTTAGTGAATCTATACTCTGTAATCTAATAAACACTTTATATTATAGTATATATATATATATTTCTATATATTTATATCTAGCACTGTCCTTAAGTCTCGTCCTACAGAACGTAAAAACGATTTCCCGACAACAGCCTCATTCCAAAGTGCTCATGCAAGAACACAAAACAATCGTACGTATTTACAGCGCAGCGTTTATAATCGTCTGTACACACACACACACACACACACACACGGTAACACACAGCACGTCAAACTGCCGAGTAAATCCCAGCTTCAGCACGGAAACGGAGACGAAACGGGAGAAAAGGAAGCAACAGGGAACTCTGGAGGCACGATCTCGTTGAAAAACACCGACGCGCAAAACTGAACAACCGAGAAACACGAGCGACCATCACAAGCACAGCTAAAGCCACTGACTGACACTGCATAGGGAAAACGGTCCGGACTCGCTGGGTCCTCCGCCGACGGCCTCGTCTCATTTCGCTCCGATGGTCTGCGTTTAGCACTCAGCCCGAGAGGATTCGTCCCCCTCTTACCCCTCAGTTGGTCTGGACCGGCTTGGGACCTACGGCGACCCCGTTACAGTCAAGAATGTACTGCAGACACCCCTGGGGAGGAGCCTTCTGGATCGGCGTCTTCCCGTCCGGACCGACGTCCTTCTGAGCCGAGTTCTGTGAGATGGAGGCAAAGGGCAGAATTAGCACCCGGGGGTCTGGAATGTGGACCCAGAAGGTTGGCGGTTCAAGTCCCAGTACTGGTGGTTCACTGAGTGAACCGAGTCGAGTCCAGAACCTCTAGTGTCAGAGTCGGGACTCAAGAGGGTGGAGTACACGTCCGAGTCCAGTGTCGAGTCCGTGGTGACCCAACGAGAGAGTCTTGAGTCCATGGCACACAAGTCTCCAGTCCGGACCGTGCCAGTTCCCAGTCGAGCCTCGGGTCCGTGGGGTCCAAGTTGAGTCTCTTTCATGCGAGTCCACATCAGTCTCTGACCATGTGAGTTCATACTCGAGTCCAGTCCATACCTGTGCCAATCCAAGTCGAGTCTCTGTTGTCCGAGCCCATGTACAAGTCGCGGTCGGGTCTGGAGTCCATGCCTTGCGAGTCAGAGACGAGCTTCGAGTCACTGCCATGTGAGTCTAGCGTCTAGTCTTTGGCATCCAAGTCCAGAACCTCTAGTGTCAGAGTCCGTACTGAGAGAGACCAAGTTGGGTCTTGAGTCCCGATTCTCTATCATGCGAGTCCCAGTCAAATCCCGAGCGCGTGGCGTCAACCCAAGTCTCTGGTCTCTGCCGGGCGAGTCCAAGTCCAGTCGTGAAAGTCCAGCTTGATTCTCGAGTCTCTGAATTTGTGCCTCCAGGGTCCGGGGCAACGTCACACTTAACCCTGGAGTCCGTGGCGTACAGGGTCCAGTCTCGGTCCTCTGACAGGTCAGTCCGAGTCAAGTCCATTCAGAGGCTTGAGTTTGTGGTCCGATTCCGTTCTCGAATAGACTTGGCATTGCAAATCTGAGTCTCTGGTCTGTAGGGTCGAGTCGAGTCTGGACCGTTTGAAGCGGTCGTACCTGTGAGGGCTGGATGGTGGTGGGCCTCTTGGGGTTTTGGGTCATGGCCTGGTTCATCCTGGTTACAACCAGCTCTGCTATCAGCTGCCGATCTTCAGTCTGGTGATCCCCTACCAGAGGCATGGACGAGCCCACCACCTGACACACACACACACACACACACACACACACACACGCACACACACACACAAGGCTCCGTTGTAAAAAGAAATGAATCTGAATTTGAATCGTTGACCTTCCGTAGCCGTTTCGTACCTCGGTGATGTAATCCTTGCCGTCTTTACCGTGAATGGCTTTAACCGCACAGATATCGAGGCCCCCGAACAACTGGCTGCACGTATCGACCCACAACTTATACCTGCAACACACAAAACGCATCACGCCTCTCATCGGCTCGGCCGCACCCAGATCCACCCAGCTCCAGATCCCAAACATTAAACATCCAGTACCTGTCAGTCATGGCCACTTGCTCCAGCATGGCAGTGCCGGTGTTGGACTTCCAGTTCCCGGAGATGGACGTCCTCCTGCGAACGGCCAGGGCGACAATAATAACAGAATTTACATCCTCAAATCAGAAACGGTTTCAAGCTCTAGAAACTGTGAGGAGAGTCCCTGTGGGTGGAGCTAGAACATTATATAACTACAAAAAAAGTCCTAGAAACTGTGAGGAAATTGCCTGTGGGTGGAGCCAGGATATTTCTTGTGTTCATAAACATCCATTCCTGAATTTGTAACAGATTCCCAAAAAACAAAGCCGTTTCTGGAGCATTTTGGAACTTTTTAGAGCGTTTTGGAGCTTTTTGGAACGTTTTGGAATGTTTCGGAATGTTTTGGAGTGTTTTGGAAGTTTGTGGAGCGTTTTAGAATGTTTCGGAACGTTTTAGAGTGTTTTGGAGCGTTTTGGAGTGTTTTGGAATGTTGTGGAGCGTTTTGGAACATTTTGGAGTGTTTTGGAATGTTGTGGAGCGTTTTGGAACGTTTCGGAACGTTTTGGAATGTTGTGGTGCGTTTTGGAACTTTCTGGAGTGTTTTGGAATGTTGTGGAGCGTTTTGGAACGTTTTGGAGTGTTTTGGAATGTTGTGGAGCGTTTTGGAACGTTTTGGAGCTTTTTGGAACATTTGGAAGCTTTTTGGAGCGTTTTGGAACGTTTTGGAGCATTTTGGAACGTTTTGGAGCGTTTTGGAGCCTTTTGGAACGTTTTAGAGCGTTTTGGAACGTTTTGGAGCGATTCGAAGCGTTTTGGAACGTTTTGGAGCGTTTTGGAACGTTTTGGAATGTTTTGGAGCGTTTGGAAGCGTTTTGGAACGTTTTGGAGCGTTTTGGAATGTTTGGGAGCGTTTTGGAACGTTTTGGAGCGTTTTGGAGCCTTTTGGAACGTTTTAGAACGTTTTAGAGCGTTTTGGAATGTTTTGGAACGTTTTAGAGCGTTTTGGAACGTTTTGGTATGTTTTGGAGCGTTTTGGAACGTTTTGGAGCGTTTTGGAGCCTTTTGGAGCCTTTTGGAACGTTTTAGAGCGTTTTGGAGCCTTTTGGAACGTTTTAGAGCATTTTGGAACGTTTTGGTATGTTTTGGAACGTTTTGGAGCGTTTTGGAGCCTTTTGGAATGTTTTGGAGCGTTTGGGAGCGTTTTGGAACGTTATGGAGCGTTTTGGAACGTTTTAGAGCGTTTTGGAGCGTTTTGGAGCGTTTTGGAGCACTGCAGGGCCTGAAATGCAGGACCGAGCCAAATGACGCATATGGAACTTCTCCTTGGTTGTTACTCACATGTAGGCTTTGTAATCGTTTCCGATCTTCTGGATCCTGATGTCGTACTTGGAGTCGATGAAGGGTTCGGAGGTGGCGTAGGTGTGCGTCAGGGCGACCACGCTGGCCACGTCCTGGAACTTGCTGTGATTGTCAACCTTCACCTGTCAACAGAGTGCAAATCACTTTATAGAATGAATAAAAAAATGAATTTGTTCCTCTGAGGCTTTTCTGGATTTGGGATCCCCAGAGGGGTGTAGGCCGTACCTTGCCCACACCGGCGTGAGCGTGCCCGATTTTCACCACCACGGGGAAGGTTGGCAAGGAAACCTGATGGAAGAGGAAACGTATCGGGTTTGTCATTCGTCTCGTCGCTATAGTGAGAGCGGACAA
>JAUZST010006294.1:0-14966 GCA_034779995.1 Parotocinclus haroldoi
GTGTGTGTGTGTGTGTGTGTGTGTGTGTGTGTGTGTGTGTGTGTGTGTGTGTGTGTGTGTGTGTGTGTGTGCGTTTTTCCTCCTTAACGATCTTATCTATTGCCTGTTCTAACCTGTTTGCTCTCTCTTATATCTTCTATCTTTGTGCTTTCACTCCTGTAATAAAGAAATAAAGACTTCAGACATAGGTAAGTGTATGTGTGTGTGTGTGTCTGTGTCTGTGTGTGTGTGTGTATGTGTGTGTGTGTGTGTGTGTGTGTGTATATTTTGGGGCACTTGGGTCCAGCAGTGGTCTAACCATGGTCTAAGCCTTTATGGACCTTTATGGGTTTGAGTCTGTTCGCTACTTTCTGGCCCGGTTAGGAATCATATGCAGGGATGATCAGCTGTATCTGGGGAATTGTCCTCTAGGCTGTAATAGCGACCCCTACTGGTCTGATAGACCGGTGTACCGTCCACCTGCAGCCCAGTGCCCTCTGGAGGTAGCAGCTGGATCTTCCATGACCAGGAAAAAGCCGTGTTAAGACGTAAACCATAACTAAATGAGAAAAACATTCCCGATGTTCTAGACCTAGCCTTGAATTCCCACTGCTCCAGAGTCCAGCGCTGTTGATTTATACTTGTGCATCAGTAGATCCTGGTTAATGAGGCTCAGTCAGGTCGGGGTTGCTCATAATAAGAGCAGGAGTCGTATTTGATGGTTGGATTATGCTGAATGTTGGGAGTTCTTTTGGGTGTTCTTTAATCGATTATGCTTCAGTCAGAAGTGACGTTCAGATACTTTCAGCTGTGTAGCTTCACATCCAGCATCCAAAGAACCTTAAAGAGCTGTCCTGTTTGATCCATCACACTGGAGTTAGCAGAACATGTGTAAGATTAATTTTTAATCGTTGATCGATCTCCTGTTCATGTCTAATCAATGGTCTGAACCGTCCAATGCTCAGGTTCCTCAGGTTCCTCGGGTTCCTCAGAGCAAAATATTGGCAAGTGTCCATCAGGTGCTTTCTGTTAGGCCTAAAATCCACATGGAGCCTGAAGGAGGTCGATAAGCACCCGTGGTCGGTCTGTAATTGTGTGCGAGGGGTTAAAGGCCATGAATCTGTAGCTGCTGACCTCAGACCAAGAGAAGATCAGTTTAGATCCTTAAAGAATTCTGCATGATCTTCTACAACCCCAGATGTCATGGAACTCTTATTTCATAGTTAATTGCGAAATGTGTCATGTTTTTAATTTGTTAACACCCCCCCCCCCCAACACATACACACACACACACACACACACACAAAGATTAGGGATGATGATTGGTCTGAGCAGAATCCACGTTTCTATTGTGATTTAAATCAGAATCAAAGAGGTGGAAGATATTTACTAAATAAAATCTGACAAAGAGAGACAAAAAAGTTAAAGAAAGAACGAAAGAAAAAGTATAAGAGAAAAAGTAAGAAAGAAAAAGGAACAGATGAAGAGGAAAGACAAAACAAACTGGTTGCTATAAAGAAATAGAGGGAAATAAAAAAGGAAAAAGAAAAGATTAAACTAAGATAAAGAAATAGAGAAAGAAAAAGAAAGTGATAAAGTAAAAGCGAGTCTGTCTCTAGCTGCTGAACAATCTTCAGTTTTTGCTGGCGTTTGGGAAAATGAATTTAAAGTCACTTATTTTTAGCTTCTCATTTTTCATCTTCATGTTTTGGTGCTGAAACTAAACGAACAGCAGTTTAAGCACTGTGAATAAATTACCAAAAATCTGTTCATCTGAAATCTTTAATAAAAAATAAAGAAGGGCTTTTATTGAGTGAGACTCTCAGAAGCACTGCTTCACTTCAGTTGATTGATTATTTTTGTATCTCTCAGGCTTTTTTTGTTTTCTTTTTTTGTTTGGTGTGTGAGTTAAGGCAGCGGTTAATAATACAGTCAGAACAGTTTTATTAAATCCTTTCCTTGTTTTAATTTTTGTTTTAACCCCGCCTCCCGTGCTCAGAGTCACATGATCACTGACTCGTACAGAGCAAACCATAAGTATGCCCGGGATGGGACGGGAATGGGACGGAAGCCTATTGCAGGACTGGGTAGGAGCTGATGTTAAGGCGGTAAGGGTGATCGCCCGACAGGCTTTACTCCCTCAGAACTGACTGATCATGATTACACACAGTATTTGACCTGTACAAAGGAAGTGCGGGGACTCAAACTCAGGTCTTTACAGCGGTTCCCAAGTACCCACACACTCAGAACCCCCAGGGGTAAACTAAGAGCAGTATTAATACGGTTAACGAACAGGTAATTCATTAAAATGTGCCCCCCCTCTGTCTCTGCAGTAACAACCCCGCCCATCGGTACTACCTGGCTACAGACCCCATGTCGGGGCAGCTGTACGTCTCTGATACCAACTCCCGGAGGATCTTCAGACCCAAGGTCCTGACCGGGGTAAAGGAGCTGCTGCAGAACGTGGAGGTGGTAGCAGGGACAGGAGAGCAGTGTTTACCCTTTGATGAGGGGCGCTGTGGAGATGGGGGCAAAGCTACTGAGGCTCTGCTGCTGGGTCCTAAAGGTACCAGTTATAAATCTCACCCTCCACTGTTCCCCTCCACAGTTCCCATCAACTGTTCCCCTCCACAGTTCCCATCAACTGCCCCCCCCCCCCCACAGTTCCCATCAAATGTTCCCCTCCACAGTTCCCTTCCCCTGTTCTCCTCCATTGTTTCCCCTCCACTGTTACACTTCACTTTTGGTATTTTTTTGTTTAAAATATTTTTTGTTTGTATCAGAATGTCATTGCATTCCTCCAAACAACACATCTCTCTCCCTCCCTCCCCCTCTCTCTCTCTCACACACACACACACACACACACACACACACACATACAAATAATTCAGTAGTGGTACAGCACTGTGTGAATTATTTACAACACACACTTCAAGCCGGACCTGAACGTACAGGGCCAAAAATGACATGTGTAACTCTGTGTGTGTATGTGTGTGTGTGTTAAAGTTTATAGATCATTATGAGGACCAAATTTCTCCATAAGGATATAAATGTTAGAATGGTGTGTAACATTTATAATCTACAGCAGTGTGTGTGTGTGTGTGTGTGTGTGTGTGCGCGTGTGCGCGTGTGCGCGTGTGTGCATGTGTGCGCTCAGGTATAGCAGTGGATAAAAACGGGCTCATTTACTTTGTTGACGGGACGATGATTCGTAAAGTGGATCGTAATGGAATTATCTCAACCCTGCTGGGGTCTAATGACCTGACCTCCGCACGACCTCTAACCTGTGACACGAGCATGCACATCGGACAGGTACGAAAGTTTTAAACAAAAACAACAAAAATTAAAAAGTACTAATGAAATATCTAAATATTTAAAATATAAAACAGAGAATAAATAGAAATTACAAATAAGAACCATAAAACCTTATCTCTCTCTCTCTCTCTCTCTCTCTCTCTGTCACTCTTTCTGTCTCTCTTTGTCTCTTTCTTTCTTTCTCTCTCTCTCTCTCTCTGTCTCTCTCTCTCTCTCTCTCTCTCTGTCTCTGTCTCTCTCTCTCTCTCTTTCTGTCTCTCTTTCTCTCTTTCTTTCTCTCTCTCTCTCTCTCTCTCTCTCTCTCTCTCTTTCTCTCTCTCTGTCTCTCTTTCTGTCTCTCTCTCTCTGTCTCTCTCTCTCTGTCTCTCTTTCTGTCTCTCTTTGTCTATGTCCCTGTCTCTGTGTGTGTGTCCCTCGGAGTGTGTTTCCTCCGCAGCATCCATCAGGCTTGAGATCATGACCCCATGTTAATGGTCAGAGACTTTTAGTCGTGAAGCTGAAGTGGATCATGTATAATGCAGAGAGAAAGCTTTTATTCCTGCTGCATTAGAGTTTAATGTTCCTGCAGGAAGCTTAACCTTCAGAGACCCGGGGGCACGGGTTCACCAGAGATGAGGAATTAAATAACGACTAAAAAACAAAAAGAAACAAGAGAGCGAGAGAAACAATGAGACAAAGATAGAAGGAATGTGATTCATTAAACCCGAGCTCGAGAGGCTTTAGATTTATTTCATCAGCTGCTTCCTTTGTTTGTGTTTCTAAATCACCTCGTAATGATGTGACGTCAGGACTCGAACAAACACACACCAGGAATCTGTCTGAAACTGAAAAGCTCCATTTATAGCAGCTTGCATATGGGTTTCATTTACAAAACCTTGTTTAAATCAAACCAAAATATTTTTTGGTACCAGAAAAGAGAGACAGTACTTGTTTCATGGTTGCCGATGCTGCCCAGTGCTCCCCATTCCATATCACCACCTCTATCTGATAGCTTTCACAAAATAAAAACAAGAAATAAAAGGAAGAACCACAATAAGTACAAAAATAAGAACTGTGATAGAAAATTTTAAAAAACACACACAATGGAAAATGTAAATAAGATAATGACAATGGAAAATGAAATTACATTTTGATCTGATTTTGAGACCAGGATGGGTTCCTCATTTTGACTCGGTTTCTTCCTTCCATCTGAGGGAGTTTTTACTTGCCACTGTTGTCACCGGATTGCTTTGTGAAACTCCTGTTGTAAATATGTGTGTGTAGTGTGTGTATCACTAATCTCAGCTGTATCTCCTGGTCTCTCTCCAGGTGAGGTTGGAGTGGCCGACAGACTTGGCCATAAACCCCATAGATAACTCCATCTATGTTCTAGATAACAACGTAGTTCTTCAGATCACAGAGAACAGGCAGGTGCGCATCGTGGCAGGACGACCCATGCACTGCCAGGTCCCGGGCATCGAGTACGCACTGGGTAAGCGTGCCATCCAGACCACGCTGGAGGGAGCCACGGCCATCGCGGTTTCCTTCAGCGGCGTGCTGTATATCGCCGAGAGCGACGAGAAGAAGATTAACCGCGTGAGGCAGGTGAGCACGGACGGTGAGATCACTCACCTGGCAGGAGCGCCGTCGGAGTGCGACTGCAAGAACGACGCCAACTGCGACTGCTACCTGACGGGAGACGGCTACGCAAAGGATGCCCGCTTAAACGCCCCGTCCTCGCTCGTGGTATCGCCTGATGGAACTCTGTACGTGGCCGATCTGGGGAACATTAGGATCCGGGCCATATCGAGGAACCGCCCTCCTTTGGCCTCGTCCGGATTTTACGAGGTGGCGTCTCCGGCCTCTCAGGAGCTCTACGTGTTCGACGTGAACGGCACACACCAGCACACCATGAGCCTGGTGACCGGAGACTACCTGTATAACTTCAGCTACAGCAATGAGGGCGACGTCACGGCTGTCGCAGATGGTAACGGGAACACCCTACGCGTTCGCCGTGACCCCAACCGCATGCCTGTGCGCCTCGTCGCCCCCGACAACCAGGTGATCTGGATCACCATCAGCACCAACGGAGGCCTGAAGACCCTGACGGCTCAGGGGCAGGAGCTCACACTCTTCACCTACCACGGGAACAGTGGCCTGCTGGCCACCAAGAGCACCCAGATCGGCTGGACCACCTTCTACGAGTAAGTTACAAACTTCTTCTCTCTTAAAGGTCGGATGAAGGTGGATCATGTGATACCGAGTCTCGGCCACACCCCGTGTGACGGTTTGTGTTTTGTGTTGCTTAGCTATGACAGTGAGGGACGTCTGACCAATGTGACTTTCCCTACCGGAGTCATCACCAGTCTGATCGAGGAGATGGACCCCGCTCTGACCGTGGACATTGAGACCTCAGGGCGAGACGATGACGTCAGCATCACCACAAATCTGTCCTCGATCGACTCCTTCTACACCCTCGTACAAGGTATCCAATGACCCATCATCCACCCGCCCAATATCGTCCATCACACATCCATCCAGCTAACACCTAACATCCATCTTCCATTATTTACTATCCATAAATTTTTCCATCACTGATCTCATTAAGCTCCATCCATTGTCCATCCACCCAAAGTCAAGGACAAAGTGATTTCTATAGACCTTTTTTATAATGGAGCATCGTCCCAAAGAAACTTTATAATATCATATTTTCTTAGAAGGCCAATCCCAAACTGAGCAAGCCTAGGGTGACAGCGGTAAGGCAAAACTCCCTGAATGTAGGAGGAAGAAACCTTGGCAGGACCAAGACTCAAAAAGGGACCCGACCTCAGTGGGTGGCCTGGATGTCCATATGAATCCAATATCCATCCATCCACAAATGTATCCATCATTCCATCCAAAATATCTTTCAATCCTCTTAACATCTAACATTCACTGTCCATCCATACATTTATCGTTCTACCGTCCATCTGTCCATCCGAGCCTTCATGACCCATATTTTTATTGTCAATCCATCTATTCATCCAAAATCAGTCCCATCTTACATCAATCCATCCAGCATTCATCTTTCTGCTGTCCGTCACCCTCGAAATAATATCCACCCATCCTTTAACTACCCATTTAACGCCACCCATTATGACGTTAATCCATTTATCTGTGCTCTCCAGTCGATCCTGAGGCTCCTGCTCTTATCTCCACAGATCAGCTGAGGAACAGTTACCAGGTGGGCTACGATAACTCCCTCCGGGTTATTTACGCTAACGGCATGGACTCGCACTATCAGACCGAACCTCACATCTTGGCCGGAGCGGCAAACCCCACGGTGGCCCGGAGGAACATGAGTCTGCCCGGGGAGAACGGGCAGAACCTGGTGGAGTGGAGGTTCAGGAAGGAGCAGACCAGAGGGAAGGTGATCGTATTTGGACGTAAGCTGAGGGTGAGAATGATTCAGATTCCTCCACTTTAGCTTCAGTTTATTAAAGAAAGCTAAACGATAAATCTCTCTGGGCTATGAATAATGGATTGTGCTTAAATAACGAGCCGCTGTGGAAAATGATAAATCACAGCTATAAATAAAACAGAAACATCCTGATCCAGGAATATTTGAATGGATTTAGCTCGGTCCTGAGAGCACCATCTGAAGGTGTTACGCTGCTGCCGCTCATGTTCACCTGCGTTTATCTCATGGTGTGCGTTACTGAAGATTAGAAACAGAACAAATAGAGCTGAGAACATGGAACTAAATCCAATAAGAGATCCAGCTTTCATCACATGAGCAGAATAAGCATCGGTGTGTTTGATCTCTCGCTCAGGTGAATGGCAGGAACCTGTTGTCGGTGGATTACGACCGGACGCTCAGGACGGAGAAGATCTACGACGACCATCGTAAATTTCTGCTGAAGATCGTCTACGATGCAGCGGGTCATCCCACCCTGTGGGTGCCCAGCAGTAAGCTCATGTCTGTTAACCTGACCTACTCCAGCAGCGGCCAGGTCACCGGCCTGCAGAGAGGAGGGAGCATGGAAAGGGTGGAGTACGACAGCCAGGGACGGATCATCTCCAGGACATTCGCTGACGCCAAGACCTGGAGCTACACCTACCTGGATAAGGTGGAGAGATCCGATCAAATTATTATAATAGGATCAGTAGTAATGTTGATTAGTTTGTTTGTTGGTTTGTTGGTTGGTTGGTTTGTCAGTGTCTTGGCTGATTCATTTGTTAATTCATTGGTTGGCTGGTTGGTTTAGATAGTTAATTGCTTGGTTGAGTAGTTTGTTGGTTTAGTGGTTAGTTGGTTGGTAAGTTTGTTTTTTGGCTGGTTGATTGATTTGTTAGTTGGTTGGTTGGTTAATTTCTTAGTTAATTATTTGGTTGCTTAGTTTATTTTTTATTGGTTGACTGGTTGGTTAATTTGTTAGTTTATTGGTTGGTTGGTTGATTGGTTGGTTGATTGGTTGGTTAATGTTTTAGTTTATTGCTTGTAATTTCACAGAGGGAAAACTCCCAAGGGGATCAATAAAGTTTTATTGAGTTGGTTGGTTGGTTGGTTGGTTGGTTATTAAATGTGTTGGTTTATTGGTTGGTTGGTTTGTTAATTTGTTAGTTTATTGAACAGTTAGTTGATAAATATGTTCGTTCAATGATTTATTGGTCGGATGGGCGGTTGGTTGGTTGGTTAATTTGTTAGTTTAATGGTTGGTTTATTGGTTAATGTTTTAGTTTATTGATTGGATGATTGGGTGATTGGTTTTTAAATTTGTTAGTTTATTATTTGGTTGCTTAGTTTATTTTTTAATGGTTGGCTGGTTACTAAATGTGTTTATTGGTTGGATGGGCTGTTGGTTTATTGGGTAATTTGTTATTGGGTGGGTGGTTGATCAATGTGTTTATTGGTTGGGTGGGTGTTTGGTTGTTTGATTAGTTCCTCTGATTTATTCATTCATTGGTTGGTTCTGTGATTGGTTGATATATTGGTTGATTGGTGGGCGGATTGATTAACTCATTAGCTGCTTTTTATTGGTTTGTGAGGTTGCGAACGTTACATAACCTAGTTACATTAGCTCCAAGGGATCTGCTGCTACAGTTAATAAAGCATTATTTAATCATTGATTTTGATTAGTTACTTTGATACGTTATAAATATATCAAACTATTATGAGATTATAAATAGATGACCTGCCATATTTGGATGAAATAAGTTAGATTTAGACTGTAAGGTTTTCTTTCTGGACTGAGTTTGGAAGCGCCGTACGAGAAAGTTAGCAGACGGAGTTGAAGGCGTCTGGGTCGCTCAAGGTCGGCCCTCGTTTGCAGTCAGCAGACTTCATGAGAGCTTTGACATGAGCTCGGTGTGACCACAGCAGATTTATCAAAGGTGACTTTTCTATTTGCCCCCGAGGATTTGGGAGCGCAGAAATTTTCCCACCCCAGCATCAATAATATCACAACAGAAAGAAAATTCCGTTTTATAGAATGGAGATCAGGAAGGTTTGTGAATTATTCTGTTGAATTATAGAGACCTTTTGGTTGGTCCGGTGAGCTGAGGGAAGAAATAAAGGCTGTTTGTGTACAGGTGACGGCTTTAGTGCTCCACTAAAGAGAGACTTATGGGTAAAGAAACAAGGCTCAGGGGGAAAGTCTGGGTTTAAAGGCCAGAGAAAGATGAAGGGAAGGAAGGTGGAATAGGGTTCTGAAAAAACTTGGTATGAACCTTCACTAGTTCAAACGTTTCTTCCATGTGGATTCAGTTTATAGATGTGTTTCATTTTCCTGATTTTATTAGTAATTATCTACAGACATGTCTGGAATCTCCTGCTGTTTTAAAAACCGATTAACCAATAAAACATAACCATGTGATAGATGGGGGAGTTTCCTAGCAGCATACGAGCTACACCATCTGCATCCAAAAGCTCCTGTATGAGATCCAGTCCTGTTTCTGCAAATTCTGGAGCATTTTCCAAGCAGCAGGCTCTACCGATCAATAACCCAAGAGGACGATCAATAGCTTGTTAGCTAGCGCTCCTTACAGAATAGCAAGACAGATATGTAAGAAATGCAAAGTGTGAATCATGTTTACACTCTGGCCTGAGAGCACGAGTCTGTCTAATAGAGATACCAACCATCTTACCTTAATCTAACCAACGATTTTCTGGTTCATCATGGTCACCATGGCGACTGATGTTGCAATATAACCAGTCATTACCAATAAAACAGACTTCATTTAATTTGCTGCCCAAGCTGTTTAACATACGAGCATCTATGATTCCTGATTCCCTGCCATGACAGGCAGCACATGGTCGCTGAGTTGTTAGTGTCCCTCGTATCATTAGTAGAGGTGACCGCGCCATCTGCTCCCCAGCAGTTTGGGCAGTGCGTCGCTCCACGAAAGTAATCGGATCCCAAACAGAACCTGGATTTATTACATAAGACAATACGGTTCCAACTCTTTACGGTCCAGGGCTCTCGTTTACGACACCACTGCAAACAAAGGCGATGCTGTCGGGACAGGTAATGGGTGCCATGACAACAAATTGAATTCTTCTAAACTCCTGGAAATGGTCCGGGCAGAGACAGGAGTGGGTCGTGATGGTACCCCCTGTGGCTGGATGGTAGATAATGAAACGTGGGAGCTGCTGATGTTCTTGTTAATGGTTTTGATTATGTTCTTGTTAATGATTTCCAGACTCTAGATTAAGGCTTATTAAACTCCCTCAGAAAGCTCACTTGAGACACTTTTATGTGTGAAACGCCGTCCTGTAATCCAGCTTTAGTTGAGGCGTTTTTACCACATATTTTAAGGCTAAAAGGGTTTCATCATGTTTTACATCACTAAATAAGAATGTGACCCGATATGAGATATGAAGCACTTAAAATAGGTTCTGCTTCACATTACCGTTACCTTATTCCAGCTCAGGTTTCTCCTCCAGCTCTCCTGCTGCGTTTTTCTGAGATCTGAGATCTGGACATGCCTACGAGGAAAGTTTTACAGTCTGCTGACCTTCCATAAGGCTGCAGAAAAACCTCCGTATTTAAACGAGGCCTGGGAGAGCGCTGCTTATTTTTTTTCTTCGGCTTTGGATTGCTCTTTTTAGCTCTTGTTAGTCAGGAGGTACTAAACTTGTTTTTGCTCCTTTAACCAATTTGCCCTTTTTTGTAAGTCTCCCCGGATAAACGTTAAGACAGCCGGCAGACCTTCTGTTTCTAGCGAGCGCGCTGGGGTGAATAAACACGACTCTTTAGGTTCAGGTGGTCCCGTCCAGCGAAGGAAACGTCAGATCGTGTTATCCTTGAAATATTTTAAAGACGTTCCCAAATTCCCAAGATCTCGCTCATGTTGCTGAGCTTCTCAGGAACCAAGCAGCTTATGGATAAAGGAGATTTAAAAAGGCAAAGTGAATTGTGTTGTGAGTTTCTTGTTGGCTTTGTGTAGCAGCGGAGCTAGCGCTCACTTATTTATCCCTCTTATTTATGCCGTCAATCAAAAAACTGCTCAAGCAGGCTCAGAATAAACATGAGACCTCCCTCGATCACAGATCAGAGCCGAGTTGCTGAGTAGGAGGTTTCTGCATATATCAGGTGCTTATTAAAGATTCGGTGACGGTAGGAGAAAAACAGAATAGTGACTCCTGAGCCGCGGGAGCACTGAGCTTATCCGCTACAATATGTTGAGAGGGTTATTACCCGCCGGCTCGCTAAGTGATTATGACTTCCACTGAAGGCTACCTTATGAGATAAGTACAGAGGCAAAGGCCAGTCGTTTCTGAACACTTTAGAGTTGTGCACTGATGCGTGCTAAAGAGCGCCAGGTTACGAAAATGAGGGCTGAAGGAGACCTCAATTAGATGAGGAAATTGGCGTGATGCGGAATGTTAATACTCGGGCTTGGGATGGCCTTTGCATTTTAAAGAGAGTAATTAATTGCTCGTTCTCTTCGTTTGCAGTCCATGGTGCTCCTGCTGCACAGCCAGAGACAGTACATCTTCGACTACGACCTGCAGGACAGGCTCTCGGCCATCACCATGCCCAGCGTGGCCCGGCACACCATGGAAACCATCCGATCTATCGGCTACTACCGCAACATTTACCATCCGCCGGAGAGCAACGCCTCTGTTACTGTGGACTACAGCGAGGACGGCCAGCTCCTCCGCGTGGCGCATTTGGGCACGGGCCGCCGCGTGCTTTACAAATACCGAAGGCAGAACAAGATCTCAGAGATCCTGTACGACAGCACCCGGGTCAGCTTCACCTACGACGAGACGGCTGGCGTCCTGAAGACTGTGAACCTGCAAAGCGAAGGTTTCATCTGCTCCATACGTTACCGTCAAATCGGCCCCCTGGTGGACAGGCAAATCTTCCGTTTCAGCGAGGACGGCATGGTGAATGCCCGCTTCGACTACACTTATGACAACAGCTTTCGAGTCACCAGCATGCAAGGGGTCATCAATGAGACGCCGCTCCCAATCGACCTCTACCAGTTTGACGACATCTCAGGCAAGGTGGAACAGTTTGGCAAGTTCGGGGTGATCTACTACGACATCAACCAGATCATCTCCACGGCGGTCATGACCTACACCAAGCACTTTGACGTCCACGGCCGCATTAAGGAGATCCAGTACGAGATTTTTCGCTCCCTAATGTACTGGATCACCATCCAGTATGACAGCATGGGCCGTGTCACGAAGCGGGAAATCAAGATCGGACCGTTCGCCAACACCACCAAGTATGGCTATGAGTATGACGTGGACGGCCAGCTGCAGACCGTGTACCTGAACGAAAAGATGATGTGGCGCTACAGTTACGATCTCAATGGCAACCTGCACCTGCTGAACCCTGGAAATAGTGCCCGCCTCACGCCGCTACGTTACGACCTGCGAGACCGCATCACCCGTCTGGGTGACGTACAGTATCGCATGGACGAAGACGGATTCCTGCGCCAAAGAGGCACTGAGATCTTTGAGTACAACTCCAAAGGTCTGCTGGTGAGGGTCCACAGCAAGGCCAACGGCTGGACCATCCAGTACCGCTACGACGGACTGGGGAGACGACTGGCATCGCGTAACAGCCTGGGTCAGCACCTTCAGTTCTTCTACGCCGATCTGAACTACCCGACTCGCATCACCCACGTCTACAACCATTCCAGCTCGGAGATCACGTCGCTCTACTACGATCTGCAGGGCCACATGTTCGCCATGGAGATTAGCAGCGGCGAGGAGTTTTACATCGCTTGCGACAACACTGGCACCCCACTAGCCGTCTTCAGCAGCAATGGACTCCTACTCAAGCAGGTCCAGTACACTGCCTACGGGGAGATCTACTTTGACTCTAATCCCGACTTCCAGCTGGTCATCGGATTCCACGGAGGGTTGTACGACCCACTGACGAGGCTCCTTCATTTTGGAGAACGGGATTACGATATCCCAGCGGGCCGTTGGACCACCCCGGATATTAGCACCTGGACCAGGGTGGGAAAAGATCCTGCCCCCTTTAACCTGTACATGTTTCGCAACAACAACCCCGTCAGCAAGGTCCACGAGGTCAAAGAGTACGTCACGGGTAAGTACCATTCTTAGCTATGGCTCTAACCTGCATGGATCTCCTGCAGATCTGTAGACATCTTGGCTAATATGTCACTGATTTTTGTAGATGTTAACATCTGGCTGGTAACGTTTGGATTCCACCTTCACAACGCCATCCCGGGCTTCCCCATTCCTAAATTCGACCTCACACAACCATCGCTGGAAATGAAGAAGAGTCAGCTGTGGGACGATCTTCCAGTGAGTGTAGCTTTTGTATAATCTCTTATTATTGCCCCTTTCTTTCTTCTCTTTGTTCCGGAGAGGAGGAGGTCCAGAGGAATGTAGCGCTGATTTAATGCACTTGATTCAACTCATTAACTAATTACCAGGCTTTTAGGAGCTTTAATAGACGTGTAAAGCTGCGACCCTCCAGGACCCTACTTTTATTCGCCTTCTTTTTATAACCTGTGGTTTGCTCTGCTGTGCTCAGCTGTCTGTAGAAAAGTTTCTCTTGTACTTGTTTAGAATAAATGCTTTACACTTCAGCTGTGACACAGAGACAAAAAAAGCTTTTCAGAAGATCTTAATGTTCGTACGTGTCCGGGTTATTATGCTAATGTCACGTCATCCTGTCTAACTAAAAAAAAAGTACTTTGTATTCAAGCATCCATTTTGTTGTCTTTATTAACCTGCAGTAGATTCAGAATTAATCCATCCTTGCCTTCTACTCTAACTCACTGACCTTCTCCTCTCTCACAGACCATCTCTGGCGTCCAGGAGGAAGTGACCCGTCAAGCCAAGGCCTTCTTGTCTTTCGAGAGGATGCCAGAGATCCAGTTCAGTCGGCGTCGGTCGGCTCGCGATAAACCCTGGCTGTGGTTCGCCACTGTCAAGTCTCTGATCGGCAAAGGCGTCATGCTCGCGATAACCAGCAAGGGCCAGGTGGCGACAAACGCTCTGAACATCGCCAACGAGGACTGCATCAAGGTGGCAGCGGTCCTGAACAACGCCTTCTACCTGGAAGACCTGCACTTCACCATCGAGGGCCGTGACACGCACTACTTCATCAAGACCAGCCTTCCCGAGACCGACCTGGGGGCGTTGAGGCTAACGAGTGGGCACCGAAGCTTGGAGAACGGCGTGAACGTGACTGTCTCTCAATCCACGACGGTGGTGAACGGGCGAACGCGACGCTTTGCGGACGTGGAGCTCCAGTACGGCTCGCTGGCCCTGCACGTACGCTATGGCATGACGCTGGACGAGGAGAAGGCCAGAGTGCTCGAGCAGGCCCGGCAAAGGGCACTGGCGAGCGCATGGCAGAGAGAGCAGCAAAGGGTCCGTGACGGAGAGGAAGGTGCCAGGCTGTGGACGGAAGGTGAGAAGAGGCAACTGCTCAGCTCGGGAAAGGTTCTAGGCTACGACGGCTACTACGTCCTCTCTGTGGAACAGTACCCTGAATTAGCCGACAGCGCCAACAACATCCAGTTCCTGAGGCAGAGCGAGATCGGGAAGAGGTAACAGCAGAGGGGACGAGGATGCTTTAGCTTGGGGGAGGTGAGAACAGACTGCACTGTGCCTGTCATGAACCCTGCAGAAACCTCCGATGAGCTCCGGAAACGTCTCCGAAAAACTCTGAAGGTAGAAGAACGTTACTTTGCTTGGACTGAGGAGAAAACAATACAAGCGCCTCAGTTGCCTCGCACTCTACTGCCCCGGTACCCCGTGAATACTAAAAGCCCGCCCCCCAAACACAGGGCAGAAGGAACTGTGCCTAGATTAGTTTCTTTCAGCTACCATGTATAAAAATGTCTCATAGTCAACCGACCGATCTCCACGCTGCAGTACAGAATGGACGAGGACTTCTCTCTGAGACGGTTACAAATCTTTTAGTGCTTTTTTGTACCTTCATATGTTACAATCGGTGGATTAAAAGGAAGAAAAGAAGGATTTAAATGTGTTTACAAACCTCTGCACTCCGAAAACGGCCGAGTGACACCGAGTGTACAGTCTCTCTTTCTCTACCTACCTGTCCCTGTCTCTCTCTCTCTATATATATATATAACTCTCTCTGTCTCTCTGTCTCTCTGTCTCTCTCTCTCTCTGTGTCTTTCTCTCTCTCTCTCTCTCTCTCTCTCTCTCTCTCTCTCTCTCTCTCTCTCTGTCTCTCTCTCTCTGTTTC
>JAUZST010006295.1:0-14965 GCA_034779995.1 Parotocinclus haroldoi
GATAGAGGGAAAGAGAGAGAGAGAAAGATAGTGAGAGAGAATGAGAGAGAGAGAGAGAGGGGGGGGACAGACAGACATATAGATAGGCAGGTAGGAAGATAGGTAAGTAAATTGATTTACTTCTACGGTATTTAGCAGATGCCCTTATCCAGAGCAACTTACAACTCATATAGTCTTTCAATTCAAACAATGGTGAGTTAAGGGCCAACTGTGGCAGCTTGACAGAGGTGGCATTTGACCATCAGGTTGATAGTACCTTAACTGCTAGGCTACCACAGACAGACAGACAGACAGACAGATCGATCGATAGGCTACATACTGTAGATATCTAGACAGATAATAGACACATACTTCTAATTGATAATTTAAACTTAAGGAGGCTATTGTAACCTTGTGAAATAAAAAGTAATGTTATGTTAATAAGGTTCTCCAATTGAATGACTTCAGTTCTGTGTACTAACATGGGAATATAAGCTGTATCTCAGTCTCTTCCCAGGAAATAAATATACTGTGAAATTTGACAGAACCATAAAGTAGCCAAATAACCATCAAACATTCCAAGTAGAACTGTCAACTTTATGGTCAAACTGTGAAAGTTCACATTAATACTGTCAAGCAATGTACAGTTTTATTATGAAATCCCACAATTTTGCCTGGGTTGCACCATGTACCATGATTTGGTGTGTTCACTGGAGGCTAAAGGTGGGTTGAGACAAACAGCTCACTGGAGTAAATGTTTAATAGCCCGCGGCTTCCTTCCCCCTTTTGTGTCCCTAGAACCACCCCGATCATGTTGTTTTAATTGCACTCAAGTGTTTTAAACTCCAGAAGAATGGCATTTATGCTAATCTCAGCGCGCGCTCATCAATCATGTCCAGTGGAGCTGTCTGACGTGAGTAGCGGAGTCCGGGCAGGTGTTCGTCTCCCTCAGGCTGAACACTTTCTCAAAAAAAAAATGCTTGAGAGAACGAGAGAGAAAGGGAGGGAGAGAATGCAAGTCTGGTTGAGCGGGTGCATGAGTTCCAGTGTTTTTTATATATATATTTTTTTAAACAAGCCGCATTGAAAATGTCGAGAGAGGGAGAGAGAGAGATTCAATGCTACTCCGTGACGTCACATGCTCCGGGTGTTAAAAGGCGCGCCCGTCTGCCGGGTCAATAGAATTGTTTCTTGTGCTGTAGTTGTATAAATGTCGTTTTTTGTACAGTTTCGTTATAGATTAAGACCGAAACAGCAGCAGCTCGTCTGATTATGTGGATTTTCCACCGATGCCCTGATGAATGGTGCAGAAAGACACGTGCTTGACTTTGCTCAGCATTTCCATACCTAGAGGCATGCCATTCAGCCAGTTTGACTATTCATATTCATCAGCACCCCAGGTAAGTGATTTACACACTGCACTGTCTACACCCAGGTCCTGCCAGTGCTTAAATCAATTTCTAACAGTGTATGAGAATGACACTTTGTATGACACTTTGTTGCACTAAACTGCAAAGATCGTGGCTATTCAAAGAGTGGCTCAGATGTTTACCAAAAACAGCTTATTTTGTATGAATTAGGCACATTAATGAGTCCCATTCCTACTGCATTGCTGCACTGGAATTTAAATAAAGGACAGCTGCTGTTAGTTTCCTGATCCCTCAAATGGTATATTTTTTATAATCTAAAACAATAATATGTCCCTTTTTGTGTCTGTAATAATATGATATATTAAATCTTAAATTAATCAGTACTGTAAGACTACCGATAATGCATAATATCCATGTACATTTCTTATATCTAAATAACTGAATTGAGTCTAGACTTAGTTGTTGTAGCTGATTAAATATATGTGTATATACAAAAATAGAAAATAGACTGGAACTTAATATTACACGAAACAACTTAATGAATTGTATCTGCAGTTGTACCCTCTGCATGCTTTTCCTTTTGAGATGTGTTGTGTGTTGCGTAGTTTTTACTGTATGTCCACTGTACACATATGAAAGCCCTGAGCCACAGTTTTTCAGTTTTTAGTTGTCCAATTTTGGTGAGCCTGTGCAAATTGTAGCCCGTTGCCTGTTCTTAGCTGACAGGACTGTGGTCGTCTGCTGCTGTAGCCGATCTGCTTCAAGCTTTGACGAGGTGTATGTTCAGAGATGATCGACGCAGTGTGGCCATTCTTCTCTGCTCTCTGGCATCAAAAGGCATTTCCTAGATAACTGCCCTCATTGGATAGTTTCTATTTTTCAGACCATGCTCTGTAAACCCTACAGATGGCTTAAGTGAAAATACCAGAAGTTCAGGAGTTTCTGATACACTCAGATCAATCACGGCACTTAAATCCCTTATCACCCCTGTTCTTGACCATGACACAATGAGTTAAATTTCTGTCATGTGACTGGCTGATTTTATATTTGTGTTAAAGAGCAGTTGAACAGGGGTACCTAATAAAGTGTCCAGTTTATATGTAGAGTTCTACAGTGTAGGCACGGTTTAGGTAAACTGGGAATGTATGGAGGCAGAGGGATTTGGTGAATTCAGATATTAAGCCATTAATATAAAAACCCAGTAAACACATTTTTGGTGTGACATCATTATGGTGTTGTGGCTAATATGAAAAATACTATGACATATCTTCTGGACAAACACAGTAGCCCACACTGGTAGACTTTAGAGACTCCAGCTGACCAAGGAGTGCAATTGAAATACAGGAATAAACCAAAGTAGCTGGAGAAAACATAGTTAATTCAAGGCAGCCCTGTTCCACCAGGGCAGGAGTTCCAAGTTCATGTTTTGTCTGGGTTATGTTGGGTTGGGATTTGAGAATTCCTGCTGCAACTGTAAACTGGCTGAAGCATGGGGGGGACATGTTAAAGCAACCTCATTTCAGCCATGTTGTCCTATCCTGATGATTGTTTGTCTACATTTACAGCTCGTGTTCTCCTCTAATGCTCTGGGTCCCTACTATGAGGCCAGCAGTACATCTCCATTAGATCCAGCTTCAAATCCTCTCTATCTCTCAGTGTATGAAGATGCACTGGTGACACCTGCAAGGCATCCGCTTGGATCTTCTTACAGAAATGCCTGTGTGAAAGATCATGGGCCTTACAGTTCGTACGGGACAGACTCCACTTGCCTGTATTCTCTGGTATGCATTTATAAACGTAAAACATATAAACTAATAAAGTATAGGTCAGACTCTAACAGTATGAATAATCAGGGATTGTGGTGGAACAGCACTGGATATGCAATTAAACAAAAGAACATGAGAGGGAGTCTGTTATAGTGAATAACATCGTGGCTGTGATTTGGTCGTAAGGCGCAAGCCGAAGACGATAGATAAATCCAGTCATGTTTTTATTCACAGTAACACACAACCTTGTGTTGTGCTGCTTTTATAGAACATGTAACAAAATAAAGAAGCAAAATAAGCCAAAAAAGCCCCAAATTGAATTCTGAACATAACTGTAATATTGATAATACCTTCTGCCAAGAGAACGTCCACACAGTAACAATTTCCTACCCTACATTAGAACTAGAAGCACATGGCCAGTTAGTCCAACATATACCTAGAAGTGCCACTGCTATTGAAATGTTGCAGCGAGAAATGTTCTCAACCAATCAGATTGTAAGGTAACTAACTGTTTTATAATTACTGAATAACATGTTTAATTATAATTAACCACATATAGATATTATAAGATGTTAAATAAGGATGAGCACTGCCCATTCTATAACTGAACATGTCATGAGTGTATTTACTTAATTAATGTGTTTAAATGTTAGGGCAAGATTGGTGAGAAAGAGGAATCAGGAACAACACTGGAGAGGGACACAGTGTATTACTGTTCAAATCACAGATTTGGACAGTACCATTCTGAAAAATATGGGTAAGATGTAATTTAGTCTAAAATAACACCACTGGTTTCAATTTCCATGCCCACATTTGCTTGCATGCTAATGTATCTGCAATAAAGGCAACCTTTAACTTTAAATGAGTTTTTTGAGCACTTCTGCTAAATGTATGCATCTCGTGTGTGTTATTGGTCACCCAAATACTACAAAAAGCTCTACATGTTTCTGCAGGGTAGGTTGTTCAAGGGTGGATACAAGAAGGGAACATGATACAGACTATACAAAAAGCATTACCCTGTCAACATTAGCTTACCCTGTCAACATATTTACCTGCTGTCACATGATATACTGCTTACAAATATTTAAGGAATATTTCAAAATTTTGAATTCACTATTTCCTTTTTGTAAGAAGTCTATTTGCAAATGAACTTTTAAATTCTGATCATCATTCAGATGTAAGTAGTAAAATATCTATTTGGGATTAGTGATCAGTCACAGCTTTCAGACTTATTTTATTTGTACTTAACTAAATTAGTACCTCAGGGATCATTACCCAGACCTAAAATGATTGTGTTATTAATTGCCCTGTTATTTAGAGTATTTTATCTGGTTATATGATTCTATGATCAGACTTTTACTGAGCATACTGAGCATTCAATGAAACCAATTTTTAAACCAAAAACTGTACATAATTGTGTTTATTCCTTTACACGTGTGAAGGAAGAAGATCTGACTTTTTTGATGGGAAGCATTGTGATTGTAAAGATACCAACAAATCTGAGAAAACTTGCCTAAATGCTGAGCCATTGGATCATACCATTTGAAAGGAGAGGGGTTGCTGTATTTTCATTGCTAAAATATGATGTTTAACTTCAATTTAAAACAACAACAAAAAAGACTTTATTTCTATGGGTCCTGGGACTTAATTTAGCAGTGTTTAAGCACACCTAAAGTTAATTAATAACCCCTAAAGCAAATGCTGTTTATGAGTTGCCTTTCAAATTAGAAGTTAAAAGATAAATAAATCATACGCTATCTGTAATGAGTTTATTTCGTTCAGGTACGGAAATATGGATGCCAACATGAGAAG
Organism: Parotocinclus haroldoi; assembly: GCA_034779995.1. Taxonomy (NCBI): domain Eukaryota; kingdom Metazoa; phylum Chordata; class Actinopteri; order Siluriformes; family Loricariidae; genus Parotocinclus; species Parotocinclus haroldoi. The sequence goes on from JAUZST010006295.1 coordinate 4,928, forward strand.
GAAGAACACATGCAGAGAGACCACCAGCACCCTAAAAGCATGGCTGCAGGAACACAAGAAGAACCCGTACCCCACTAAAGGCGAGAAGATCATGCTGGCCATCATCACCAAAATGACCCTGACTCAGGTGTCCACTTGGTTTGCCAACGCCCGGCGTCGCCTCAAGAAAGAGAACAAAATGACATGGTCCCCACGCAACAAAAGCTCAGAAAAAGACTGCGATGAGGAAGTCGAGGACATGATTAAATCTGGTTCTGATGGTTTGTATTAACTCTCTATTGTATGTATAAATTAGATTTTAAGTTACATACACTTGTCACTCTAGGATCTCAAAGATAAACAATTGCAAGGTGGTCTAAAGTGTTGCCTAATGAGACGCCAATAACTTTACCTAAGCCAATAACTTTTGACATAGAATTTTTCTGCCTCTTTTCAGACAACCTAAGGCATGATACAGATCTGCCACAAAGCGATCTGGAAGATTTTGATGCACTGGAGTCAGATACATCAGAAAACGAACCCAAAGCTGCATTATCAACAAGCAACGTCACAGGTTCTCATTCTCGAGCATGCTTCGGTTCGATAACTAAAGATGGACACCACATAAAGACCTTTTACTCACAACAAGAAGAGCTGACAGGTGACACCAAGCCGAAAATCTGGTCACTTGCACAGACTGCTACGTCATTAAACCGCAGTGATTATACGCAATGCATGCAGAAGGACCATGAGATGGTTACACCCTATATGGATGGTCATTTAGACTCAAAAAGAGAAGACTCGCCAGTCATCACACTTAGAAACTGGGTAGATGGCATGTTTCACGATCCACTGTTCAGAGAGAGCAACCAAATATTAAACCAGACACCTTACGGGTTATGGATGTCAGAGAACAATTTCCATGAACTGGCAGACGGTCTGCCATCATTCCAGAACACAGCCATGATGTGAAAATGTTTTTAATAATGTAGGTCAGTACGATAACGTGGCGCTACATCAAACTGTTCACAGGACATTGACCTCTGCTTATAAAAAAATGTTGAAAATACCAGCTTCATCGCCCTTTATTGGAAAAGTAAAACATTATATTGTTCTTCATTTCTTAGTATGTTATTTTGTACATTAATACAGCCTGAACTGATTAACATATACATGTGGTTCACACATTGTTGCATAGGAAATCACGTGTGATATGCTATATATTTTTGGAGGCGACCTGCGATTTAGCATTTTTATTACAGTAGATTTAAATATAAGCATAAAAAATTCCAATAGAAATACAAATCCCATTGACAGAATGTATAAGTGAAAACGTTCAAATTCAAAGTATAGCTGAGTCAAATTTCAAGCGATAAATATTCTAATATTCACAGAGAAGCTGTGCATGTTACAACACCCCCACCCCCCCCACACACACACACACATACACATACACATATACGTAAGTGACCAAAATGATTGTTGTTACTTTCAGAAATACTTTCAGATCTAGTCTAATTACTATATTATTATTATTCCACATATTTCTATGATTAGTGTAGCCAGAACCGCTTAACATAAAGGCACAGTTCAAACATCATTAAGCAGGCAATCGTACTGTGTGGTGTGCTATCTATTTTGGAATCGATCCGATTTATCATTTTAATAGATATTCAGGGTAAATATCAAAATTCTCCCATGGAAATACAGTGACGGAATGTTCGGATTCAAATTTCAATCGACTGTGCATGTTTATCGCTTCCCCTGCTGTACGTAATACATTTACGGCATTTAGCAGACACCCTTATCCAGAGATACAGCTCATACAATCTTATAATTTAAGCAATGGTGGGTTAAAGGCCTTGCTTAAGGACCCAACTGTGGCAGCTTGGCAGAGGTGGGATTTGAACCCTGGACCATCAGGTCCACAATCCAGTGCCTTAACCGCTAGGCCACAACATAATACACACTAGAAAAACCACGTGGCCAAAAGTATTGGGACACAAACCCACATCACAAAATTTCAAGCACTGATGTAATTCCTTCAAGAAACACAGATCTACTTAGTATTTCTTATCCCTTTCCCCTCTTGTCCCAATTTGTTCCTGCCCAATTCCCCAATCTGGGCCCAACCCCTCAACCAGCCTTCCCTCAAATTTCCAAGTTGGTGAGTTAACATCACCCAAGCACCAGAATTCTAGACTATTAATTCATAAACCGTCATGCTCCATCCAAACAGGAATGATAAAGTATAAATCAGTGTAAGAAGAGAAGCACATGCAACCGAAAACCGTTGTTTTTGTTTGGACTGGATAAAGATGAATTGATTTTAAGGAGAATCAGGCACAGCTTTGGGTGGAAAAAATGTGTTTTAATAAGTCGGTATGTACTCAGTATTAAACATTATAAATAAGTTTATAAATGAGGGTAATAAATAAACATGCCATGCCACGTCTCATTATTGTATCACAGTTGAATCACATGGTACATTTCCATTTGAAACGCATTGACTGAAAGGTCATATGTTTACTCTCTAACTGCTTTTATGTTTTCATTCAGTCATTCATTTATTATCTTTCGCCTAATCCACACGGGGTCGCAGGCCAGCCAGTGCCCACCTGGCAACTCTAGGTGCAAGGGCAGGAACAACCCTAGACGGGGCGCCAATCCACGCGGTCATACACACAGTCACACACTAAGGGACACCAATTAACCTAACACGCAGGCCTTTGGACTGTGGGAGGAAACTGGAGTACCTGGAGTAAACCCACACAGATATGCGGAAGACTCCACACAGAAAGGACCCAGGCCGCTCCACCCTGGAATTAAACCAGGGACCTTCTTGCTGTGAGGCAGCGGTGCTACCCACTGAGCCATGTGTTCTTTTAAATTGACCTTTTAGTTAATTATGCTTTTCGTTTTTTTATGTTGCTCTTTCCACAACACAGCACCTCCTCTTCCTGTTTATCTTTATAAGATTTGTTTTTAGTTCTGTTCTTCTAAATGTGTCCCTTTTCCCAATTCCTTCTTTACTATCTTGTCTTTCTTGCTTTGCTGATTGTGTTAAAGGAGAAGACCCTAACACAATCATTGCAAGGAAAGATGACATTTATGAGCCATTTGCTTTCTAAGACCCTACACAAGTGTATGCGTAAACATTTCAAACAGTGTTCTATTTGAGTGTATTCCATATACAGACTGTGTTCTCCTTTCCATTTTGAAAACCAGTAAAACATGGTCATTTGACCAGGGGTGCCCAAATGTTTGCACAAGACTAAATGTAATTCCTGCAGATAAATTCTCTTCAGAGAAACAGGAAATAAAATACAACCTGCGTCTATGCTCCTAACACAAACACAAGCATCTGATTCAAATTTAGCTTTAAAACCCCAACCAGATACTCATGTATCGGATGTTCGGGTCTAAACTAATTTCAGGCCTCATTCCTCAGCCTGCACCACATAATGTGTTTCAGGTTCTGATTTACAGTCTTAAGGTCCCAGTTACATATTCCATACTCTAAAAGAAGGTCCAGATCGGGGTACTGGATAAGTTTGTACTTGAAAATGTGAATTTCTCAGATTAATTCAGTCTGAGCATTAACCCCCAGGCTACAAAACAAAACACACAGCATTGTTTAAAAAGGTTTCCCTTTGAGTACTTTCAGGCTATGACTAAGAACAGGGTTTGAATAATTCAGCAGTATTATAGAAGCTAGTAGGACATACACGAATATTTAAATGGCTGATCATTGAATCGGTAATCAGAATCCTGTGCAGTTGTTTATGAAGACATTCTGCATGTTTTCCATCACCCTTACCCAGAGTGATTTACAATCTTAGCAATTGTGGCTTAAAGTATTTGATCAAAACCTTAACAGTGGCAGCTTGACAAGGGTGGGATTTGAACCCAGAACCTTTTCACCCACAGTCCAGTACCTTAATCACTAAGCCACAGCTGCCCAATTATGAGTAAAGGGTTTGATGATTGAGGTTTCTTAAAAAATACTTTCTCTCTTTTACATTCTTGCTTAATGCATTTGGGATTAGCGAAGTCCCAGGGTCAAACTGGCAGCACAGGGTGCCATAAGGTGGGAAACAACCCTCGACAAAGTGGCATCTCCAGCTCCATGCAAGTTGTAGTAACTCCCTCCATCCTCTGGTAAACCGAGCATACCATGCCAACCAAACTGAGGAAACAAGATCTTACAGTGACTGTACTCAAACATTTTATTTATTCACACTGTTGTATTAAATGCTAAAGTTGAATATTCTGTTTTTATTAAACGCATAATATTGAATCAGCTCTCAATTGCTAGTATACTTATTATTATTCCATTTTTATGATTTCTCACCTTGATCACCTAGACTGACCAGTCTGTCAGATGCCAAGTAGACCTCACTGGTCACCATCACCACTGAAGTGGTGTTTTAGCCATTATTTTATGCCACCCCGCTGGTGAGACGGGCAGACCATTATGTCTATGCCAATTTAGAGTGACCGAACGACCTAACGTGCATGTTTTTGGACTGTGGGAGGAAACCCAGAGTACCCAGAGTAAACCCACACAAACATGGGGAGGACATGCAGACTCCACACAAAAAAAGGATTGGACCCAGGACCTTCTTGCTGTGGGGCGGAGGTGCTACCCACCGAGCCACCGATGAGCCAGTGATATTATGATGGGTTTTACCTGTGTTAGATCGTGCTGTATAGAGCAGTTATGTCACTGGCACTTTAGTAACTTTTTTGAGGAGCAGGCAAGTAGCTTCAAGGCAGCGGTATTCACTGGGGACAGTGATTTCATTCATTATTTCCATGTGTCCTACCCTTTTTAATTGGTTAGCTGTATTTTGAAGTTTGTAGGGATCTTCTGTAAGATTTTACTATTCTTCCTAACTGTTTAAACTATGATTTGTTATTTAATTTCAGCCCTAAGACATTAGAACCACAATTGGATTATACAGGTAATGCACCTAGCAGAGTGCATTGTGGATTTGCTTGAGTGGCTGCTCTGTGCACCAAATGAACCATGGAGAGGATCTGATTGTACACTTTTCTGTAATTACCCTAACTATATAATGTCAATGACACTGTCATTTTTTGCAATCTTTTCACTTCAAATGCAGAGTTATATCATGTGGGAAATATAAACTATGCATGAATAATACACATTGTAATTGTCCATGTGCCTGCTGAACCAGCCAGCCTGCTGCAAAGTAGGATAAAATGTAGAAAGCCCTTAACGATGAAGCCTACCCATTTCTATGACACACTGGGCAGGACAGTGCACTGTGTGGGTTAATAAGCATCACACTGTCTCTTTCTGTCACCGGCCCCCAATTATAGCAGCGCGGCTCATCCTCTTCTAACCTGAGAGCCCCGGGCTGGAAAACTCAGTTCCAGTGAATGCACCACCAGAGACCTGGCTGCCTTATACACTGCCATTGGGCCAATTTGGCATTGTGGTGCCAGTAAAAAAAAAGTTCCTGCTGAAATGTATATATGATTTTCCTCCAGCATGTATTGTTCCATGCCACAGTTTTTCAGAGCACACCGAATCCCCTCAGACAGTCAGTGATAGTAACAGGACCAGGCTCAAGGTGCCTTAAACACTTTCTTCACATTGGTTAAAGTTTCTGTTTCATCGCACAGCCATGTGGGGATTTGTGAGGATTGTTGACTAAGGTGAGTGAGTACATGCTGAGAGAGATGCTGCTGTATGTGTTAGTAACATGGTCCATCCAGTGGTGACTAGTATCAAACCCGCTTGCAAAGTTTCAAGAACAGCGATCCAATTATAAAAAGAATTTTGATGCCAGTTATCGGTTTCTACTAACAATTAGCACAAAAATACAGTATTTAATCAGGCACCTATCTGCTAGGTCCAGTAGCACCACATAATCACATACATCTTCACACAGTTTTTTTTATAGAGAATGATAAAGATGATAAAGACAACTGGACAGAGAATTGACAAAAGATTGGACTGTGATAGCCAAGCGCTTAAGGTACTGGACCATGGACGAGAAGGCCCAGGATTCAAATCCTGCCACCGATAGGTGCTTCTGCAAGGCCCTTAATCCACGATTGGTTTGTAAGTGTGCATTACAAGAATGAATAAGTAGTTAGTCTGTTTGGGTCAGAGCACCTGCTAAATGCTGTCAATGTAATGGATGCTCAAAAGTTTAAGCTCCACTATGTGAGAAAACAAAGAAAAAGATTAATTAGCTTAAGTTGATATCTTGTAAAGGCTGGATCTCCACCATGCCAAAACACCGACGGCACCAGGATGATACTGAGCTTCAGCTGTGTGTGAACAGGGTTCGACTGACGCATTCCCAGCCCAAATGCTGCATTAGCTGAGATGGTCTAAAACACTGAATGTGAACAACACTTAAAGTAAAAAAAAAAAAAATGTAAATATGAAGACTTTATGCTACTACGACTACGCCATATTAAAGTACATATACCGCTCACAGAAATGAGGGAATACCCCAAAATGAAATGTCCCCCATTGTTGTGAGCATGTATATTCAATAAAACATCTTTTTTTGATCATTTTGGAATTGAAACTTGTTAAGAACCAGAATCACAAAATGAATAAGCAGATTCGGAATTAATCAAATCCAAAAGACCTAATTGTTTTGGTGATTGCACTCATCTTCATACCCTGGTTTAAGGATTATGGGATTCACATTTAGCCAGAAGAGCATTAGGGAGGATGCGAGGTAGCACTTATACGTCAAGTCTCAGGTCACCCTCTCTCACACAACCGACCTATCACGTCTCTGTAATGCATGAGGTAACCAGAGTACCCGGACGAAACCCACATATGAGAAGACCGAGAACAAGAGAACACCGAACACCAGGCAGGCACGAACCAAACAGGGTTCGAACTGACGTCTTAGGAGCTGTGAGATAAACATGAGTAACCTATAAATACATAAGGTGGTGATTCTTTTACAGGGATCACACACTCCTGGTTACTTCAACAGAATGGGTTATAATCCTGGCTCTTACACATAATCCACAGTCTCTGTAACAACAACCGCAAGTTAAGAGATTTGTTATTATTGTTATAAATTGTATGAACTACATTTACTAAGAACAATCGAAAAAAAATCACATCAATTTGTTCATAAATGTTTAATTTTTATTATACACGAGGACATCATGACATGTTTCAAAGGGAATAATTTATACTCTGCGGACTTTATGGATAGGACAGGTTTCAGTGGTGGTGTTTTTGCTGAAACTGGCGTCCACAGTACCCACATGTTCCCACTTTGGTCGTTTTGTCCTGTGAAGAGATTCATTAATTAAATTCTTAGGGGTTTAATACTCCGAAAAAATTCATACCAAAACACAACCACGAGTACGAGTACACACAGATACGGGCAGCAGCACCTCCTATATTCACCTGTGTGGCACTTTGAACCGAAGTAATTCTAAAATGCTTTAATAATATGTATAGCAAAAATAAAACGCTTGAGGTGGTTTACAATTACACGAAATAGCACTGTAGGTCTGCACTAATGATTTACATTGCATTAGTATATGAGAAAATACACTGCTGTTTCACTAAATATCCCCTAACTTTTGTCAGCAGTATATATTAGATCAACTTTAGCTTGGTCAGTTCAGGACACTCCCTCTCCAAAAGATGATGCTCACACATTTGGCCCCAGAATGCAAAGCAACATTTTTACAATATTAATAATAATAATAATACAATTTAGTATAATTTAATGTGCTTGGGTAAATAAATACTGGGTAAGCTCCAGGTTGACTTTCTAAAATCTTTCCGCCACCAGTAATCTCACAGAAGGAACTTTTACTAATCAGTTTAAAAAACTCTAAATTTCATACAGCTACACTGTTTCCCCCCAAAAGTGTTTGGTCACCATTTTGCAGATGCTGCGTTTAATTTGAAGGTTGCCAGATCCCACTATAGAAATAAGCATCGAGCATAAAGACGATATAAAAGGACCTTAAGGACCTGGCAAACTTGGTTTTGGGTTTTTAATGAGTGGAAAATTGAACCGGGTTTCTAAACTGCCTTGATTTTGTTTCTAAAATTAACTGTTTCAGTGTTAAAATCTATTTGGCTGTGCCAAGTCAAAAAAGGTTAACACACACACATACAATGTTGAGAAATAAGCTTATTTTTAAGATTCCAACCATCCATTATCATCCAATTAATCCACACGGGGTCACAGGACTGCCGGCAACTCTAGACGGGGCGTACGTTTAAGATTAACTAAGATAACTGTAGAATGCTAATTAGAAAAAAAAAACTATTATGTTGGACTGTTTGAACCTTAATTAAAAAAAAATAAATAAACAAAACAAAAAAAATCCCAAAACTAAACAAAATCCTCAACCTTTTGACTCGGGTGCCAGATCCTGACTGACTGAAACACTGACACTGTACCATGCCTAGATCAGATTACGATGCACATCAGTGAAACATTTGTAAACCTGCTGCATTACCAGATTGATGTAGACTTTGGGGTGGCCGAGAGCTCCTCCGCCTCCATCACATGACACCACCCGAGCTCCAACATCCGCCACCGGCTCTTCTGCAACTAGTTTGATGGCAAAGTTCTCATTTACCTACACAACACCAAAATGAGATAATTTCACAGTAATTAACATTTCTTACGTATATAAAGTGTAAACAGTAAGAACTTTAGGAATGCCACTACTTAAGACAGGTTACCTCTTTTTTTCTGCCTACGAATCTCGCTCTTCTGATGTCATTCTCATCATACACCTGGTCAAAAAGAAAACATTCAGCATTAGCCTAAGGGGTGTGTCACAATGGCATTGTGGATGTTTCACATGCTTTCTTTTTATGGACGTCTAAAGCAATTCTTATGGCGCGAAAGAAATACGAGCAATGCAATTTTCAACTACAATATTGGCTTACTACTACACTGCTTACAAAAACAATCAAATATCCCATCATTTGTGTGCAGTATGTTATGAAAAGCAACACAATTGAGACAAACCAATTAAGCTGCATTCCACTTTCTACTGGTACCCTGGTCTGCCTCAAGTTATAAACAGTGTACCTCTTCACTTTACCTACCTCTCTCTGACGCTCCGTGCGCTTGCGCTCGCTCTCTCTCTCTGTCTGTCTGTGTCTGTCTGTGTATGTCTGTCTGTCTGTGTATGTCTGTCTGTCTGTGTATGTCTGTCTGTCTGTGTATGTCTGTGTATGTCTGTCTGTCTGTGTATGTCTCTCTCTGTCTCTTGTATGTTTACTTCAGCTCTACCAAACAAGAAAGGTAAATCCAATTCAGCTGTCTGGAAACACTTCCAGTTCCAAATTATCCGACAAGGAATAACGACAAATCATGTCAAAGAACTCATACACAGTGTTGTCTGCACCACAAGGCAATACAACCAATATGATTATTGTTTGCATTATATGATTAATGTTATTATTATTATTATAATATTGGCTGTAATTCAACCTCAAAGTTGCCTTTACACAATAAGGGAACAAAAACAAAGCCCTCCCGACTTCTCTCCCTGCAGACCTGCAGGTCTGACTATAAAAGGTCACAAAATCATGCCTACGGAATTTGGACCCCACAAATAAACAAACAAACAAACAATCTGTGTACAGATGAAGGAAATTTGACTTGAATTTGATTTGAAAATAACGCCTAAGCAACTAAACGCCTCTCTTATATTGGCTAATGTTAACGTTCATGAGTCTACAGTCACCGATTGCCATTCTAGAGCAGACCTAATAGCAAAAGCCACATTTATTCATAGAGCTTTATATTTACAAAGAAATATTAATATGGAATTTATAAAACTTAATAAGGAAAACATTGCAAACAAGGACAATGTAAATCTTATAACAGCGATTTGGCACTGCAAGACAAAAATATACGTTTTCCACCCGTATTTTGACTAAGCCCGCCCTCTGTAACTGTGATTGGGTAGCTGGACTTCACACTATCGAATCACAACTCCTGATTGCATTTCAGTATAAACCACTAACCAACCAAACCTCGGTAATCCGGGCATGTCTGAATA
>JAUZST010006296.1:0-40377 GCA_034779995.1 Parotocinclus haroldoi
AGACAGTTGTCTGTGATTATTTCATTTACAATTACACTTTTATGTGCGAGTGATCTAATGTTTAGAAGCCCTAGCCTCAATTTGCTAATACCATTGCTATCGTGGGGTTTACTTAGATTTATATTGATTAAGTTATTATGACATACTTTTTTATATCGTTTTTTCTTACACTTGCGAGGGTAAACAGACACAGTCATGTAAATGTAAATGTATTTCTAAAGTAAACGCCACTGGCCTGATCTGTGGAGTTTGATGAAGACAGACGCCAGGGGATGATTATGGGTATGCATTTATATCCTTAAGGTTGGATACTGAAATGCTTTACTTGCTGTATGCTCCAGTAAATCTCTAAATAAAATTCAAATAGTGCAGAATGCAGCAGTTTGAGTGCTAACTACAACTACAAAATTTTAACCAGGTTTTATCCTGGTTATCCTTGTCCTCATATAGCATAATTGAGTAGATTTATGTTTATCTCCAGTTTCACTGTTAGTATTTCCTAAACTTGAATTTATGACTGTTCACCAGGCACAAGATTAAAACATGTAAACTTGCATCAAAATCTGTCGTTGTCTCTCTGCCTTGCCCCTAACATGACAAAATATATATCGTCTCTATTTAGCATACAATATACACTGCTCACAAAAAGACACATACTTCATTACACATATTCTGACCATTTATTAATGTGTCTTATGACAGTTGTCATGAGCTGAAAATATGATAATGATTCTAAGCAAAAATATGTGACATTGCGGTCCCAACATTCCAACAGCAATCATCAGTCCTTGGTAACTATTAAAAAAGCAGTTATAGATAGAACTTTCAGATTGCAATATTTGTTTGTTTGTTTATGGGACCAACTGGGATGCCAGCTTCAGGAACCTATAACTGAGCAGGATCTATAGGCCCAGCTGCAACATCTGTGGCATCTGTGGGCAAATCATCCGCATTTCATCTTGTATGCTGGTTAAAGGGTCCAAGAGTACTAGAGCCTCCTTTCAATTGAACAGTTTCCCCCAATAAACATATAATTAAAATTTGTAATCATTTACATACAGGGGCATCTAAAAAAACTAAAAGTTAATTTGTTTCAGTAATTCAGTTCAAAAAGTAAGCTGCATGAATTATATAGATTCATTACAAACAGAGTGATCTATTTCAAGCATTTATTTCTCAACGTTGATGAGTATGGCTTACAGCCAATGTAAACACAAAAGTCATTATCTCAGAAAATTTGAACATTATATAAGACCAATATAAATAATTATGTTAATGCAGAACTGTTGGCCTACTGAAAAGTGTACAGTAAATACACTCAATACTTGGTTGGGGCTTCTTTTGCATGAATCATTGCAGCATGGCATCTCTGCTGAGGTGTTATGGAAGCCCAGGTCACTTTGATAGCAGCCTTCAGCTCGTCTACGTTGTTAAATCTGGTGTCTCTCATCTTTCCCTTTACAATACCCCATAGATTCTCTATGGGGTTTAGGTCAGGCACGTTTGCTGGCCAATCAAGCTCTGTGGTTATTAAACCAGGTATTGTTACTTTTGGCAGTGTGGACAGGTGCCAAGTCCTGCTGGAAAATTTAATTTGCATCTCCAAAAAGCTTGTCGGCAGATGGAAGCATGAAGTGCTCTAAAATTTCCTCGTTGTAAAAACTTCACACCAGACCTCAAGTAGCTTGAATTGTGTTCCTCTCCACTCTTAATCCAGACTCTGGGACCTTGATGTCCAAATAAAATGCAAAATTTACTTTAATCTGAAAACAAGACCTTGGACCACTGAGCCACTGTCCAGTTTTTCTTCACCTTTGCCCAGGTAAGGCGCTAGTGTTGTCTCTTAGTCATGAGTGGCTTTACACAAGGAATGCGACAATTTTAGCCCATGTCCTGGATATGTCTGTGTGTGGTGGCTCTTGAAGCCACTTGGCTTTAGCGGAATTCCACTCCTTGTGAATCACCCCCAAATTTTTAAATGGCATTTTCTTGACAATCCTTCTTAAGGCTGCACTTATCCTTGCTGGTTGTGCACCTTTTTCTACCACACCTTCTCCTTTTTCTCAACTCTCCATTAATATGCTTAGATACAGCACTTTGTGAACAGCCAGCTTTTTAGACATGACAAAGAGATCGTTTTAGTCCCTTAAGTGTTAGGAAGCCTTTGCAGGTGTTTTGTGTTGAATATTTTACTTTTCTGATATAAGGGATTTTTGGGTTTTCATTGGCTTTCATTGGCCATAATCATCAACATTAAAATAAATAAACGCTCGAAAGGGGTTGTGGAACAGAGTAAGGTTTAGCTAAGAACATTTATATAAGTAGGCTCTGGTCCATTTTTGTGTTCATAGGCCAGCATCAAGGTTTTAAATCTGTTATGATGTGATGACACAATATTAGGGTAAAGTGTTAGAGCTCTATCAGTACATGACTGTGCTCTGAGCACTGTCTGACTCATCCTGGTCCTCAGGTGTAGCCTGCTTTTCAACATGTTGGATTTTAATCTAAAATGAACCACTCATACCAATGCATGCACACACTCCATCTGCCTGTTATCTCTAGAGACCCACATGTTGCAATATATGACCTACTTTTCAAATACACCAGGGCTTTAGGAGAGTCATCTATCTATCAGAATTACAGTCATGTATGTAAAACAACATCCCTTGACCACCATCTAGACACAAGGTTAATTTGGTGTTCCATTTGCATTTTCAAAAGCATAACATATTCATTAGATGTTGCTAATAACTTTGAACCATCTAGAACACAAAATTAATTGCCATTCTGATGCATGAATAACTGATTTGTTGACAAATCTGTCTAAAGATTTAATACCAACCTGCCAGTCTGCTGCTTGTGTAAGATAACACATAACAGCACTGCACAGAATGATTAATAAAGCAAATTTACTGTATAATACATAAGTAAAAACAAGTGTTCCTTTATTTTATGCACACATATATAATTGGCTGAAGGAATTTTACTTTTATCATTTGGATTTGTTAATTTTCCATCAACATCATTTGCATAATCACAATTAAAGTTTTGCCACCATGTTACTGTAAGGCAAAATGTCACTTTAAATATAATCCTTTTATTGAAAATGATTCATTTGTTTTGCAACTTATGAAATGTCATTGAATGCTGAACTGTGGAATTCTTAGCTTCTATCCAAACAGTTCACACAATGCTAAATTGTATAAATTACATTAACCCCTATGTTTATTTTAACGTCATATAGAATGTTCATGATAATCTTCATATTAAATACTATATTAAAGTACAATTACTGATTTCAAAACACAAGTGCATTTCTAGCAAGGTATTCATATTACCTATAACGTCTCTTGAAAGTGTGGAAATATTAATTAGTGCTTAATTACTGTAAATCCGTATAGAGAGTATCTCAATAGTTCCCAGCAGTTAAAAGCAAAAGCTAGCAGCGCAGTGGAATTGCAGAATAACACGTCTGTGATTCACTTTTACAGGGTGACACGTCTACACGTCTGACTAAATGCTATAAGCACACGTGAATCAAATTAACATGTATTTTAAAGCATGTTAGTTGATTAGCCTTAATGAAATTATGATTGTTGCAAACTTTAATAAAACAGATTAGGGTGTGCTGCCTAGCAAAGCAAGCTCATGTATGTAGGTTTTGAGATTCTCCTGATGATGAGCCAGCCATAAATCCACAGTAGTCCAGTAGTTTGTTGTTGTTTTTTTTGTTCATACTAGGCTAAAACTAAATATTGAACTGATCTGCTAATGTAGATATGTAATATAGCTTGCTAAATATGCTAACTATACATTTTGTGCTGTAACTATTCAACTGTTAGATAGAAGCTTGAAAAGTAGTGATGCTGGGGGGTGGCTGATGAGTAATCATTTTGGCAGGGTACTAGAAGTTTTAAGAGTAGTGATCCAGAGTGGAGGCAGAGGAGCAGTCATGATGGCCGGGTGATGGTAGGTTGAAAAGAAGTGCTACTGGGTGGTACGTGTAGGAGCAGTCAGGATAGCCGGGTGATAGTAGGTTGGGTAGCTGGTGGTGAGGAACTGCCCAACAGAAATTATTCTCAGTGCATGATGGAATTACACTGGAGTTATGACAGGATTTTAGACCTCACAATGCTAAATGTGTTTTCAAGGCAGTCTAGTGTGAATCTTGACATCAACACAAACCTGTGTGATCGTGTCAACATCTCTTCCTATATGGCCAAAATAGATTTTGTTGCCATTATCACCCCAGTCTGAGCAGACTACCACCCTCCCTTTCTACCATTTGGATGCCACAGAACAGACGGATGATGTCCTGAAGGTGGGTGATAGCCTTTTGGTACTCCTCCATGTTGAACCTGCTCAGGGCTGTGACTGGATGGCGAAATGACATGCAATCACACCAATGATCAATTTGCTCCAGGAAATATACTGTAGTCAGATATGACGGAGGGTGTGTTTTTTTCCTGTATTCCAGCCCAGCCCTTGTTGCTTTACTGAACACATTAAAAGCAGGGCCAATCTTCATCTTGTCAAAGTGACTTGGCTTGATAACTTCAGCTGATAGGTGGGAGCTATTTTGAAAGCCATTCTCTTTGTTTACAATATCCTCAGGAAATGTAAACACCTGCCTACGGACAAGGGCACTTTTTAGATTTTTCACTAGCTGTGGGACATCAGGCATGAAATAAAGTTGCCTGTCTGGTGTCGCAGTATGTAACTCATTTTTTATTATGATCAACTCCAAAGGATTTCCATATGGTTTGGTTAGGGTTATCCCTATCCTTATATATCCTTAATTTTTGTGGTGTTGCCTACCCTTTTAAAGACTTTTTTATCTCTCTAATTAATTTCAACAGATCTTACTGACTGGCTGCAGGCTGACTGGCTGTGGGCTGACTAGCTGCGGTCTGTCTGGCTGGTATAAGCTCTCCTTGTCTCTCCTCACTAGCCATGTCCTCATCTTCTTCTCTTTCTGACACTGATGTACATAGAAGACATGGTACTGTTACATTTAAAATATTGAAAACCATAAATCACTTAAGAAATTTTGTTCTTAGTTCATACTCATTATACCCATGTCACCTTTACCACTATAGCTGTGATCAGCAGCTATGGGCACACAATTTACAGGTCCAGTGGTGCATCGTGGGGCAGGAGCCCTCTTAGCATCTGCTCTCAAGATATGTTTGTCCTTTTTTGTCTTGACAAACTGGTCTGCCTTAAAATGTGTCTGTGGTGTAAGGTGAATTTACATTCAGCACACAACAACTCGGGTTTGTCTACCCATATACATATTGGGTCATTACCAGGCTACGGTGTCTTTTTGCCCTCAGAACCACGTAAATAAATAGAAAATAACTGACAATTCAAACCTTAGACTACACATCATGTTTTCCAGTTTAATCACTTTCTATTTCTTATCATGCATATGTACGCCCTGTCTTGGCAAGCTGCAAGACATGGTGGACAATGTGGACAATAGTGAAAATTGGTGTTTGATGGAAAGGTGTTTGACCTATAGTTGCTGATGTGTCAAATTGTTCATGGCGATCTTGTTCTGTTTCGAAGATATATCTGGATTTTGTAAAAATATTTAATTACTGTGACATATCACAAAAGGGGAAACAGCATAAGCTGTACCTCAGCTAAGTATGGCGATAGAAATATTAAATGGAATTAATATTAGAATTTGCTGAACATCTCCATATCACATAATGGGTTAAGACAGTTATATCTTGCACTCAGGCCACTAAGAACATGAGGCAATTTTATATCACATCACAAATACTTTGTTAAACATCAGACTCCACATCAAAAGCTGTTGATAAATTGGACAATACTTACAACATTCATTTGCAAAGGCAGTATCCAGTATATACCTCAGGTCAGGTTAATCCATTCTTTCTTCTCTCACTCTCTTTCTGCACAAGAACCACAGGTACAATTCAAGGAAACATTCCTGCATTTAGATTGCACCTTCACCCTGCTTCCTGGGTTTTGCTATTATTTTGATGTTCTTTACTGTCTTTACTTTACTGTCTTTGTTTTTAAAAAGTGAAAATCCAATGTTTAAATATTACTACCTCACAATTTTTTTTTGCTGTTCAATCTCTTGTAGCACCACCATGTATCTCTTGATATGGTAAGGTTGTTCCTACTGACTTTAGTCAACCATTTTTTCTCCTCTGTAAGTGGGAAAACATTTTAACATTTTTACTCCATTCTCATAGCACTGAAGCATCCTCACGCTGCTCAGCAAACCATGTTGGGGAATACATGCAGGTACAAGATGGAGAAATGGGCACAGACAAACAGCTACACATGATGTTTAGATTTACGTTCATTACAGATATATTTAATTAATTCATTGTGTTGAACAACAAGTAGCTGAACAAAAAAAACCCTGCATAAAATGTTTAACTGTACAAACATCTAAGTAGTTCTTAATAATAAAAAATATGTCATATTCTGGCTGGATGTGGTGGTTTAATATACCCCAAGTGGAAACATTTTGTTAAGATTACATAGGCTCACATGGGAAACCACCATAAATCAAAGATTGAAGTTCTTGTTAGAAAATCTATATCTGAGTTTTGAAACATTTAACAATGGCTGGGAGATTAATTAAATTAAGTTACTGTTTCAATGCAGTTTTCAAAATGCGATAATCGAGCATGTACATATTTACATATATAATCTGCCAAATGAAATATCAGCTTCTGCCAGACACCTGTAAAGTAATCTTTTATGTGGCAGTAATTTTATATTTTGGACTTTTTCTAATATAATGAGGTAATTTGCACCTTGTTCAAAATGAGAGCTATTGGTAATGTCAAATGTTTATTGCTAGCCATAAAAAGTGCTAAACTAAACTGTTTTATATTGGTTTCATACAAGTTCTGTTATTCTTGCATGATTTTGAAAACAACAACGTTTGTATTGTATGTTTGTCTCTCTATACGGCTCTAGTGATTGTATTTAATTGTTTTATTGTTCTCCATATTGTGTGTTCAGTTAAGTATACATTGTTGGCTTTTTGACCTTATTAAAGCTTCATTTCCTATAACATAACTAATGCTTAATAAATGGACACTCCACTGTGCGGAGATGCACAGTGCTTCACAAGATGCTTTAGGAAAGAGGAGGGAAAAGGGAAAGAAATGTAGTGATTAATGAAGCCTTCATACAAAGTGAATAGCTGACAGCTGTGGAGACTTGGGGACCAATTCATTTGCTGCAGAGCTAAGATATGCTGAGATCGTTCCCTCAGATGTCTCCAAAGCACTCTGGAGATGACAGAATTTTTGCCCACATGCCAAAGAAGTGATTCTTCACCTTACATCTCTCTGTAAATAGAAAAAGTAAAAGATAAAATGTCAGAATGAAACTTAGCCTTGTAGAAAAAGTACATGCTTATGTTTGTCATCAAATGCAACTACATTGTTCTTTAAAATAATTACAGCAAAATAAACTGTCATAATTTGTCAGCAAATCTTTTGAATCACATGCAAACATGAGGCAATTTAGCAGCTCTCTCACTTCATGAATTCTGAAGGCATTTATTCAAATGTCTGCCCATTCTCTGATTTTATATCCAGGTGTTTTTCTCTGTGCTTGACTGGTGGAGGAAAATTCTTGCATTATTAATATAGTTCTGGGTTGTATACAGATAAACTGCAGCTAGAGTGTTTGTCTGGCTGTGTTGTGGCATGTCACTATGCTCCTCTGTCTCAGCAGCAGTTAAATTCTTTGCATATCTTATTGTCACAGTTAAAGGGTATGTCTTTAACCTTTCAGAATGATGTCCCTTTGGAAAAACCCTATATAACGAAAACATTACTAAAGTTTATAGGAATTACATTGGGTTGAAGAATAGAGATGTATGTATGCTTACATTTAAATTTGTGTCATTTAGGAGACCAATTTAGGATTTATCCAGAGTGACTTACAAGTTATACAGTTTTACACTCCAAGCAATTGCAAGTTAACAGTGGCAGCTCGACACAGGTGGGAGTTGAACCATGGGCCTTTGACCTGTAGTTCAGTACCTTAGCTGCTAGTCTATGAGCATGCTAGGATACCACAGTTTACAATACCAGACATACCAAGTCTCCTGGAAGTTGAACGAGGCTACCGCATATCAATAATGCCTCCTTGATGCTCGCAAGTCAGGATAAGTATTGGGGGCGGGTGGGGGGTTTGCAACTTGGGATGTCTGCAGTACCATTGTGTTGATACACTTAAATTATGTTTAAAAGTATGTTATTTGTGTGCTTAACGTTATCCTCAGCAAATGTATTTTCTGTATTTCTTTATCTAAAAAGAAGCTGCTACAGAATCTTTGCAGCAGCACTTATAACAAGGATGTCATACTTATAGCATATGAGTGACTAACCAGTTGTTTGATAAGGATGAATGATGAGGCATGTACTGCAAAAATATGATAATTCTTTCTTACAAATAAATTATATTCAGACATTCATTCTGGTTTATTTAAGTCACAATTAACTATTCTGCACTAACAGTAAAATATACACACTAATGAAATATCCACTATTATAGCAGTATAGTTATTAATTTTAGGAATAGCTCTACACTTTAAAGACACTAGGGTCTATAGATATTTAAAGATAATCAACAAGTATCCACTATTAAAAGACTGAATGACATTATGTGAAACAGTTAGAACTGGTTTGCTCTACAATCGACCACTACCATCTACATACCATCTACATCATACATCCAAAATCTAAACTTTTGTAAATATCATTTCAAGCAATACACAACACTAAGGATCTTTAGTAAAAATCACAAATTAATAATCTTAAACACTTCAGAACTAAAATATAAATAATAATGATTATATAATATAATAATTATTTTATAATATAAGCATAAGTAGACATACATCTCTGGCTGCAAAAAACTGATGGGAAATAAATCACAAATTTGTGACAAATGTCACACCCACGGAGTGCTCGCATGACCAAGCCCGGCCCATAACACACACACCGTCACCAGCGTTCTAATTCTACAAACCTGGGACTCATTTTCAATCATCATCACACTCACTACTTATACCGTACAACTCCACTCACGCTTTTGCTAAGTAACTTTCCCTCGTTCGCTACGCACTCCTTTCCGTCATTTCCGATTATTATTATCGCTACTCACCGTGTTTCGACCTCTGCTTTGTTTCTCGACTTCGTCCTCGCCTTATCCTCTGGTTTCTGTTTGCCTTTGCTGTGTCTGACCAAATTTCAACAACCTTTAAGTAGTCAAATCCAACACTTTGAAGTATATGTATGAGAAGCTGGCATGACGCTTGTAGTGTTTAGCAACAAGGAACCAAACTTTTCACATGCAGTTGTGATGAACGTTATCCTACTTTCATCACCTTTTCTCTTTTGAATGAGGCAATAAGCATTGTGCTAATATAATGTAGTGATGCATTTGACTTGCAAAATTTGTTTGTTATTGTGCTGAAGAGAAAAACACGTTATCCTTACTTACTTAGATGTGGAGAAATCAAATTGGCAGTGTCTTTTTTCAAATAGTGAAACACACTACACTGTGGTAGTCACTAAGCAATCTGACCTCAGGTACCCCAGATTGTGTACCTTTGCAATATAATTGATTTATATTTTTTCTTTGTGGCAAAGTGGACATAAACATGTAAGGGAGCATTGCATGTAACAGTTTTTGCCCCATGCAGTGAGTTCGCCCCTCTTCCAGAAGATGATGATATGTTGATTAATAATTGGATAATAATCAAAAATATAAATAGTATAAAAAAAATCCCTGGTTTAAAATTCATGCATGGTACAATTAAGGCTTGTGATTGTGCTGTTAAAGTTTAGTTTGTAAAATTGGAGGTTTCATCAATGCTATAATAGCCCTTTGGACAATTTTGACAGTGAAATTCATGCAATACTCTTTTTATTTTCCATGGAAGAACCATAAACAGGGCTCATATGTTTCCTGTGATGTATACAAATGGAGCTTTTGCTCAAAGATGATCTGTATCTCCATAGTGACCTTTCTCTCTCTGAAACAACTCAATAATGTTTAACAGTGGCAAGACTAAACGCATTCGTATTGTTTTAAAATCAACCCTCACCATTGCCATCATCTCCTTGTGGTCCATAATCTGGGTGCCATGCTTGATCCCAAGCTCTAACTTCATTATCATGTCCTCTGCAATAGGTAGAATTTGACATCTCATTCTGCTACAGAAATTCTCAGTTTGTAGAAAAACATGAGAACAGACTAGTCGGGGAAGCTATAGTTTGTGTTTTGACTATGAACAGACCTCAAGGCACTTAAACAGGAAAACAACTACATTGTTACTGTGGGGTACTCACCATTCCCTTGCCTTTCATTTATATATCTTGAACCTCCACATTTTTAAAGTTAGCGTGTTGCTTTATCAAATATCCTCTTGTGCTTTGGTTCTAACATTATAGCTGTTCTGCCTGACAACAGGTTTTTGATTGATCAGCCTGATTTCAATGCATCCAAACAAACAGAAAAAAAACTCTGAATATTACATAGTGTGTCAGTTTCAGACTTGGTGTGAATGACTGCATTAATATGTGTTAATGTGTTTGGTTTTTTTTTAACTTGATGTGAGTTTTTCAACTGAAAAACCTGACTCAACTGCGAAAAAGCCTTTCTTCAAGTCTTCAAACACATGCACAATCTAAGATCTTCTACTACTAGGCTGCCAAAACCAACCTCCATAGCTTTTAAACTTGTTCTGTCAAACACCTTTTTTAGAAATATATAAAATAGAAATTCAACTAATTCAATTAATTGTCTACACTCAAAACAAATCTTAAAATCTCTATTTTCACTTCTTGCCTTACACTTCCCTCTACCCTGCTTCCCATGTAATACTCTCCTTTGTGCTGTTATTCAGGTATTCTGCCATTTATTTTGCCAAAAAATGGTTTGTCCAGTGTTAGACCTTACATATTTGATCTTGATTTTTAGGTCCTTGAAAAGCACAATAAATTGAATTAATGTTAATTTTGTTACCCACTACCAGAGGTTCATAATATGAATCCATATTTATGATCCCATAGTGGCTTTTGGGAAGTGCACTCCAAAGTTAACGTAGATAACTAGATAGATATCTTTCTAGAAAGCAAAAAATAGCTGATACAGGCCCACCAGTCAGTGGTCATCTCCATATAGAGAGTCCTTACTGCACAAAGGGCTGAAATCATCTAGGCTGTGTACAAAATACTACAATACTATATCAGCAGTTGGCATGGAGTGCTCTCAACGGCCAATTCCACCAGATCAGAGCGATGTCAATGGCTGCTTGATTTGCGATGCAGAATTTACGTTTTTCAAACAGATTAGGCATGTTCGACCAAAGACAGCTGCAGCTGGTCTGAGACATGTTACTATTTTGTCATTTGTTTATCACAGAGCTAAATTCTTTATGCAGTCAGTATTTCAGATTCAGATGGTAAAAAAATGACATCAGTAATGCAGTGAAGTAAAATTGACCTTCATGCTACACTATCCAGGTATGTTCTAGAAATATACAGAATGTTCAACAAAACCACTTTCACCTATGAAAAACATATGATAGCTCATTGGAACATCTACAAAAGTTTTGCTTATTTATTTAGCTCATGTCTTCCCTATGAAAAGGTTATGCAGAAGCGTTTCTTTGACCTGCATGCCAAAAATGCTTAAAATATTTGGAGTGCTACCTGTATTCATATATTTGTTGTGGTAGTATTGTGGTATTAGGGGAAACCAAATGAATTTTGTATGATCCCTCAAACACAAACCAAGTTTTCCAACATCTGCTATTGCAACCACTTTGCTCTTTAATCTGTCAGGTCACAGTGGCATTGTGGTTAAGGTGGGGAACTAAGACCAAAGATTGTGCTAAAGTAGTGCTTTGATGCTTTCCTTCAGTTAGACATAGTCTCCGATAGAATATTTAGACAGCTGCCTGCACTCTGCTCCTCTTTGGCTTTTGCGTGGTTGCTTACATTACTCACATTTTGCTCATGTCTACAGCTAGTTCCTCCAGTGTGCTCTTCAATGTAGCAGAAGAGGTGCTTAAATTGCTATTTCTGTTTGCTGAACAGCTGCAGCTGCTACCTACTTTTATCTTTAATGCAAATTGGTTCACACTTGAAGAAATTAATGTATGGATAAAAAATATATTGTATGGATATGTATCCAGTCCCACGCTAAGATGTTCCTCTATTTCAGCTTCACTCAAGCTGTTCTTCTGTCACCAGTTCTAGCCCTTACACTGATACTAAACTACACTTTTATTACATTTAAAGTTTTATTAATTTACATTATTCTTTTACACAGGCATCACGGTGGCTTGGTGGGTAGCACTGCTGTCTCACGACAAGAAGGTCCAGGGTTCAATCCCAGGGTGGAGCTAGGGTCCTTTCTGTGTGGAGTCAGCATGTCCTCTCCCGTGTCTGTGTAGGTTTACTTCAGGTACTCTGGTTTCCTCCCACAGTCCAAAGACATGCATGTTAGGTTAATTGGTGTCTCTAAATTGTCATTGGCTTGTATATGCAAAACACCCCAGCCATGTAGCTAGAAACAGTTGCACACTGGTCCCAGGCCCGGATAAATGGAGAGGGGTGGAGAAACCAATGGCAAACTACTCCACTATCCTGCCGAAATACTTCATGGACCACATTGATAAAAGACAGAAATGTGTGGAGATTGATGTGACCGAGAGTCGGCCGTGACTGTACGGTTAATCGATCCATCCATTCTTGTGCACTGTAAAAATAAGGTGTTGAAAGTACTTTTTTTCTGAAGTGTTCTAACATTGTATTATTTTAAGTAAATTGAACACTATTCCCAAATAAATTGGCACAAGAAAACTAATATTAGTTTTAACTCAACTTAATCTCCCCACCCCAATCAGCAAAAATAAGCACATTGTATAAAAAATTTTTTTAATACATACATCTAAAGGTGAAGTGAATTAACATACATATAAGTTGATGTAACTAGATTATCTTAGTTTTGCAAACATCCATGGAACGATCTATGGAAACATTCAGGTCTTTCTTGCTTTCAGATTTGCCACTTACCACTCAAATGTTCATTCCACTATATCTTCATTTATTCTCGTTACCAGACAGCAGAATGAACCTTGCAATCACTTAAATGCACCGAATATTAAATTAAACCCATAAACTATATTGAAAAAATAATTATGATAAACTTAAAAGTGCATCCAGACATAAGTTACTGTATTATTCAATGGTAGTTTATTGTGCCGTTCTGTTCTTCTTGTAAGAATTAATACTACAGCAATGCTACACCTAAAAATCTTGTATTAAAAATGATCATTTTTAATATTTGTCACTTTAAACAAATTATTTTTCCTTGACGCAAAGGTTTTATCTCTATCAAGTCTTTCAAATAAGACCTGCCAAGTTATACTTTGTGGACAGCAGGTTTCCCAAGATATTAACTAAAATATAGCTCAAGAACAACATTTCACTGATTTAAAGTCTGTAAACACAAAATGACAACAAAGACAATATAACTGAAGAAACCATTATGCAAAATCATGTTGAAGACCATCAGGTTCCAGGAAACATTTGAAAAACTTTGAATGTGTAGTTCATTTCAATTCAATTACATTTTTTTAATATAGCACTTTTTACAACGTAAAATTGTCTCAAAGCAGCTTTACAGTAATACATTATCTTAAAAGGCCAGCCCCAAGTTGAGCAAGCCTAGGGCGACAGTGCCAGGGAAAAACTCCCTAAAATGGAGAAGAAAGAAGGAATAGGAAGAAACCTCGAGAGGACCAAGACTCAAAAGGGGACCCATTCCGTCTCTCTCTCTCTCCCTCGTTCGCTCAGCCCCTCCTTCTGATCACCGCTTCTCTCCACTCCAGGTGCGACTTGTTATTTCTGGGTCTGAGCCTCTCTATTTAAGCTCTGCCTTTTCCTCTGTACGGGTGCGAAGTATTGTTCGATTTGCCGACATACCAACCGTTAATCTTTGTGATTTCTCCTGTTCCTCATTATCCGTGTCATTCCCGATCTCCGTGTTCGTTCAGCGTTGGGTGAGTGTGTGTACGACTGTTTAGCTTCTAGGTATTGTTTGTCTCTTTTCCTCGCGTGTTCCCTCACACGCTCCCCCTTCTCCTCTCCCTTCCTCTGTGTTTAGCTCCCTCCGTGTTTAGCGTATGGTTGATTGGTCTGCGTCCCTTTTTTGTCGCTCCAGTGTTTGTTTAATTTATATCCCTGCTTTCCGCACTCCTGCTCCTCTCCCTATATCGCTGTTTGTCAGGAGCGTTTTTAGTTATTGTTTGTCGACACAGGTGGTTAGTGTTCGACCGGCTGGGGCTGAGTTAGGTCTCACCCTAGCCCGTCCCTCTGGTGCGCCCCCACCTGTGTCTGTCTGTCAGTGTTTGTTTGGTGTTAGTACTAACATTTCCCGCTTTAGTACTAACATCTCTCCTGTCGGTGAACTAACGCTCTTTCTCCCTCTGTTTACTAACCATCCTGCTATCTCCCTCCCCCTCTCTCCTTCCTCGCTCGGTTCCGTCCGTGGCAGCCCCGTACAGTTCACCGACTATCCCTTCTCTTGTTCCCTCTTCTCCTGTTCCTTTTTTCCCTGGCTGTTCCCGTTTCAGTTTTCCTTTCCTGCTCGCATTCCAGTTTGTCCCTATATTGTTTTGGCTCGTGGTGTGCTCTGCTTCTCTGTTCACCCAGGTCCCAGTCTCCATCCTGGTCACAGCTTCCGCCCGTTCCCCACCGACTCCGACCCCCAGCGTCTCATACACACACACCCTGCCTCCTCGTTCCATTGTTCAATAAACCTCGCGTTGTTCTGCATCCTCATCTCCGTTACGCTCTTTCAACCGCTCGTGACAGATATATATATATATATATATATATAATATGTATGTACTTGATGGATCATCGATCTCCACACATTTAGGTTTTTAATCGATGTTAAGTATTTCAGCAGGATAGTGGATTAGTTTGCCATTGTTTTCTCCACCCCTCCCCATTTATCTGGACTTGGGACTGTTTCTAGTTACACGGCTGGGGTGTTTGCATACACAAGTCAATAGCAATTTAGAGACACCAATTAACCTAACACGCATGTCTTTGGACTGTGGGAGGAAACCAAAGTACCCGGAGTAAACCCACGCTGACACAGGGAGGACATGCTGACTCCACACAGAAAGGACCCAATCTGCTTCACCCTGGGATTGAACCCGGGATTGAACTTTCATAATTAAGGGCTGTGAGACAATTAAGATATCTAATTACATTAATCCCACAATTTGTATCACATAAATTTCCAGTTAATTGCTCCTATTTTACCCTTAATACATGTTTTTTTCAAGATAAAAATAGCATTATGCAACCATACAGTTGGACAATATAGTCATCACCACAATGCATCATCATACTTTAATAATACAGGGCACAAGTTGAGAACTAATCCTAGACACCAGTTGAACTAACACATGTCTTTTTAGGAAACCTATGCAGACATCCGGAGAAACTCCACACGGGAAGTCCAAGAAGGGAATCAAATCAGGAATCTCTAGAGCTATGAAGTGACAATGCTAATCACTGAAGCACTGTTCAACTAAGTAGATTTAAATATTTAATATACATTTAAACACATTTTGTTGGTGCACTAGTAAGTAGGATACTGTTTACAACAGATTATTCAGTTTGTCTACATGTAGCATATTCACTGTGTTTACTGCATCGAACTTACATGGAATATATTGTTTTACTTATAATTATTCGGAATTTAAAAGTGTGATACTATTAAAACTACCTAAAATTCAAAAGTGTATAACTAACATATAGTATAAATGAGTACTGATTTTCTAAAGAATGCAATTTTCTTGGGATTTAGTTGGTTTTCAGCCATATCTCGCCATATCTTGTGGTGGGAGTATTGTGGGTGTCACGGGACAAAGGGAACAAAGTTTTTAAACCCTGTGACTGAACAAAACTTTGCCAACATGCATTCTATTATAAATGCAGTGTAGTATAAATTTGGGGGATATTGGCCATTCAGTTTCTCCCTTCCTAAGACTTTCCGCTGGTTTAAGACGAATAATCTGTGTCAAATAAAGTAAAAATGTACTATATGTGTTTGATTCAGCACACCGGATTTTAACTTACAAACATTTAGAAAAGAATCATCTCACTCAACAATCTTTTTATGAATGTGAATTGATGTTAGTTGAAACTTAAACTGGGTGTGATCTGTTATAATAATTGCTCTTGGTGTGTGTGTTACAGGTTATACCTGGAGAGATATGTGAGTGGAAGGCCTGATTTTGGTTCCTGGAAGCTCTATGTATGCTTCCTTTCCCATGAAGTGTGCAGTAAGTGTCTTCTGGCACTTGTTGCCAAAGAATCCGGGAAGACAGCGACAGATAGGTTCACCTTCCACCAGCAGACACTGAGCTCCATTCTGGCAATCGGACTGATCACATGGGCTCGTCTTCTGCAGCAGGATCATTGGAGGAGGGTTTTCACAAAACAGCCCACTAACGGAAAGATACAAATGAGAAACATTCATTTAAAAAATAAATGAACATCAGCCATTTTCCAATGTCGAGTCATTTTCACATCAAAGTGCATTTTTTTGCCTTAGATCTTGCACCTTAATCTCTTTCACAGATTAACCAAATGTTTTTGTTACTTAGATGAAAATCATGTTTCAAGATTGATCAAGTGCCAGGCTGGTTGGTAATCCAAATTAATGCAGAGCTCAAGCTGCTAACACTTAATTACATGCCTGTGCAGAAAGAGCTCTTGTTTATCTGACTGTCGTAGGAACAACTTGAGAGACCTAGACTCAAAAGCTAATGAGTTGTGCCATCCTGCTGCATGCTGGAACTGATTGCACCAAACACAAACGCACACGTGTATAGCCACACCAACAGACACTCTTACTCTTTTCCACAGTGCAGCCCTGCACATGCCACGTGGCACAAGATCGGCCACATGGAGATTCATCTGCTGTTCTTCTCAGATGAGATAGCCTAGTGCTCAATAATAACATACCATCTGTAGTTCAAGAATCCCGTGTGTGTCTGTGTATGTGTTTATAATTTAAGTGAAAAAAATAATGGTGTTTATACCATGGGTTTCTGGCCGGCTGATAGAGGAGGAGCCTAGATTTTCATATTTTTTATACCCTGAGCAGATGCTGTGATCTCAGCACAAACTTCTGGTGTTGCAATATCATACTCACTTAATCCAGTTTAGCTCCATGGTAGCATTAATAAAAAGGCAGTAATCAACCCTTAATAAAGTGACAATCCATCGCATGCCATAAAAACTGTGAATTACTTAAACTGGGACATTTTACAGACACCAGTTGACTTGTCTTTACAGGAGCTAGAAATCGTACAGGGGTCTCTTAAAATGTGAGGTGACAGCACCAACTACTGTGCCATTGTGCCACCCATCTAGAAAGTACAGGTTTGAGGCAGAACATCTGATGGATTCCCTCCTGGTGGTGCCTTCTGGCTTGGTCAGGCATTACACATGGTCAGAACTGTCTGAGCCTGATTTGATTTCATTAAAAAGATCATCAGAAAAGCAAATGAAAAACCAAAGTAAGATACAAATGACAACATAAGTGAGATGCAAACTCATATTCATGGGGGTGAACAGAAGCATGTCAAACTACATGAGAGTGCCAAACATTAACGGTTCACCCAAGAGTGCCAAAACATCCTGACAGCATTGGGGCATAAACATGATCAGTTTGTCCAGCAGTTTTTGTGGGATAATCTTTGTATTCATGTCTTAATTTTGCATTACAGTGCATTTATATAGCTCCTTACCCAAACCAAAGGGTGCTTACATTTGTTATGAAAGTATTCATCCTTAAATGAACATTATTTCTAACATATATGTTTAGGTATTTAAAAATGTATCTTACCTGAATCCATCCTTGCAGACACACGTGTAACCATTAATGGCATCCACACACTCTGCTCCATGCTGACACTTGTTCTCCAGGCAGTCATTATAATCCTGATCACAGTGCTGGCCCACATAGCCAGGTAAACACTCACACCTACAACACATAACACACAAACTTCAAAAACAGGCCTTTTAACAGCATTAATGTTGAGCATCATTGAAAAATGCAGTATGGCACACGAAACTTCTCATTTCCTTTTACTGCATCTAATCCTTGAGTCTTTGCTTCCTTGTGGTGCAAGCACAGACAAACCAGGGGCTAATGGATTTGCCATTTGCTCACTGGAGCTTCACTTTAAAGCAGTGGTTCTTTATCAGCTAAGCTACAACACTGGCCAAAAGTAAGTCTCACACACCACATACATCCATTAATCAGCTATAAATGCAAAATAATTGAAGGTTTATGGTATAAAAGCTTGGGCTGTCTTCCCATGTGTTGCCACCACAAAGAGCCAAGGCAATGTTACTCATTGATTTGTTGCACCGCAGTAGCACCTGTCACTGGGTATAACTTTGCTTTTTTCTAAACGGCAAACGTTATGACACAGAATCCATGCTGTCTGCAGGAAAATGAGTTTAATGTGTTAATGTGTTTATTATTATCATACAAGTAATAATATTAGACAAATTCAGAAACACATTTACAGTATATTTGCTTCCTTATGACCGTTTTCCTTTTTTGTTTGAGAGTACTCTGACTTTTTTGTCATAGGTTTGAGCCTCTCTGATGACTATACACTCACCTGTAGCCTTTACTGAGAGGCACACATTTGGAGTCATGCTGGCATGGGTCAAAACCAGGCAGGCAGTGGTCCACTACCTCCTCACACAGGTCTCCTAAAGTAGACACACAAAAGCAGATCTGAAATTTTGACTATCGCACCTGTTCTGACACAACAGTTAGTGTACTTGACTAAAGACCTGAAGGTCGAGGGTTCAAGATATAGCTCTACGAGGCTCTTGGGTACATTAGCTGTGTTGGGCACCCATAATTACTCAGACTGCATTACAGTACAAGATTATATCAATGGTAGTTCACTCTGTATATGAAGGTTTGATTTAATGTAAAAACTTAGATGTAGTAGTAAATGTAGTAGCAGTGGTGTGTAGTATGGGTGAACTTTGATCAGATACCAGAGACCATTTAATTGATTTTACTAGCATTATATGCACCATGCAAATGTCTTATGTTACCATTAGATTTGTTGTTTTTTGTCTTTATTCCAATTCCTTGGAAGCTTAGCCATTTCATCCTGTTCCCATACTGTAAAAGTGGATTCTTGGCTTCTACTGACTATTCCTGACCAAGCTTTGTCTTATTCATCTATCTAGTCCAATGATGGCTCAAAAATCTTTTGCAATGTACTATACACAATTTTCCAGAAGTTGGAAAGTTGGTTGCAAGTTGTATTTATTATTTAGTCTTGCATCAAGAGGCTTTTGATGGTTTTCACCTGCTGCTTGATCTGCCTAAAACACTAAGGCCCTCTGTCCCTTTCTAAGTTAAAAGTGAGCTGCACACACAGAAACAGATGCGGACCTTTCTGGCCCTGGGTGAGCTGGCCTTGCCTGCTTCTCAACTCTTCCCCAACCCATTCTGAGAGCTTGTCTGAATTATGGGTGGATGCACTTGAGCATCTACAGCCCTCTGTGGGTTGCCGTCTCCTATATCAGCTCTGCATCTGTGCCCGCAGACTGGCATAGAGCTGGGAATGTGGGTTTTTAATCAAATCTGCATGGCAAACTGCAGGGCACTTGGGATTAAATAGGATGTGGAGAGAGTGGCGAGACCATACTGATAAAGCAAACAGAAGCCAAACAGAGTAACAGCAACAAGGATTATTACAAGATTAATTTTGCACAACGGGACCAAAATCTACTTTTGTGATTATATTAAAGTAATAGTTCCTTAAATATTAAACAAAAACTGTAGCCCATATGTTTCTCTACCTAATTTGCTAGTTCTCTTTTTTGTGATCAAAGTTTTTTATTTCTTCAGTAGCAAAAACAGTACAAAATGAACAGTACAAAGGCCAGGTTTTGCAGAATTAAATGAGAGGGAAAATAAAAACAAAACAAAACAAAACAAATAAAAAAAACATACACACAAGACTCCAACCCCACACAATCCCTTGTTACAATCAATGTCAGAATTTTAAAGCCAGCAATCTATCCAAAATACATGACCAGTCATTAAGTGTCCTAAGTTAGCTTTATTAATCCTAGCAGTCGAGCGCTCAAGTAGAACAATGTTTTTAAATTCTGTCTACCACAATCTTTCAAGTGAAATGCCTGCCTCAAATCATGATTTAAGGATGGTTTTTAATTTGCTAGTTCTCTTTATTTTGTTCAAACATGTACATTTTGGTCAATGTCCTGTTTCAAAGAATGTAATGTGGATGTTATTGTAAATGACTAAACCTTTAAATTGAAAATGATTGCTTTAATGCTATATATGCTGCAAATTCTATGGTTTGAAGCAATATCTGTAGAAGAGCCAGGTTTATCTAAGCCCTCCATGATCCTTTATAAAGAGCAGCAGTGTGTAAGGCAGGACAGTTGATTGTAGCATTCTTACTCCATTCCAGTCACTCTGGGAGAGGTTGCTAATGCACCTAACAATAGAAAGGATTGCAATTTTCTTATTTCTTTAGCTCATATCAGCTATTATCAGCTAATATCCACAGCAGATTTCTTACTGACGTAATTCACAGTAACAATTTATGTATGATTACATAGGTGTGATGGCAAGTTGTGTATACTACATACATTATGATGTGATATGGTAGTAAGGAGCAGAAAACTATTATAAATATACATGTTTTGGAGAGAATATGAAAATATCAATACGAAATATTAATATAAGAAATAAAATCCTTACAAAACTATATTTATGTTTACATTTGCTAGGTCTTAAACAACTACAACATAATAAAATA
This sequence comes from Parotocinclus haroldoi, assembly GCA_034779995.1. Lineage (NCBI taxonomy): Eukaryota > Metazoa > Chordata > Actinopteri > Siluriformes > Loricariidae > Parotocinclus > Parotocinclus haroldoi. The sequence continues at coordinate 20,945 of JAUZST010006296.1, forward strand.
CATGTTTGGATATAGACAAACACAGGTGTTTATAGGGATTCAGATCTGCAGATCCTGGAACCAGTCACAAGTCACCATATGATATATATATATATATATATATATATATATATATATGGTTGAAGCCATTACCACTGAGAGGAACAACACTGGCTTAGCAATTTGGGGTTTGGGTCATTTTTTGCTCATCAAATATGTATCGAATATGAATTTACACTTGCATGACAAACTCATATTGCTCAGGTTTGCACAGAGTCATAAAGGTGCCTTCTTGCCAAGTCTAGTGTAACAAAAAAAATATATAACTGTAGTAGAACTAGAAAATACACAACATTTGAATGCAGTATTAAGTATTCTATACACCACTGTGTATTTAGTGTGACACTTACACTTGAGCATGTGACAACTCTACTGGGATGCCAAGTTGACCCTTTTACAGTCTGAAGAAGCTTTTTGGAGGGGTAGAAGCAAAAAACCCACTATTTGGGTAGACAAACAAGATGAAAAAGCTAAGACATTCTGAAACTCACAAAGATTGAAATGGAGATCAATGGAACAGAGTGTTATAGATGACAAAAAAAATAAAAAAATTACTATAATAAAGTAATTTTTTGGGGGGTCAAATCGTTGACAATATGGTCAATGTACCATTGTTAAAACAACAAATCTAATTGTGGCCTAAGACTTTGACACAGTACTGTATGCCAAACTCAGTCTGCCACCCACACCTTGTTTCAAGCCAATATTATTAATTTATACCTGTGTGTTTTAATGATCAGCGCTTTTAAACATAAATTAAGGATAGTGTGGCTGACAACGAGGAAAAACTTCAAGACTTCAAACTGGCGGATTCCTTTGGGGCACCCTACTCTGCCACTCAGATTTACACAGGCCAAATAGCAGCTGAGTCCAACTTACAGTTTTAGCTTCCCTAAGATGCTACCACAGCAGCCACACACTGCACTCACTCCTAGAATAGGATACACTTAAACTTCCCGTGTGTAATAACAGGGTTTTCTGAATGCAGCTGTATGTTTCCTCTCACTCCTTTAAGTGTTCCTCTCTCCTCCAGGCACTGATATAGTATTAAACCAATGGTAGTCCTTCTCCAAACTGCCAGAGTCAGGACTATTGTAACTCTGACGTTTGTTTAACAGAGAAATAGCCCCATGCCATTTTGTTCTAGTATTATTTCAAAACAAATGGGATTTCAATGGATAAACAAGAAATGCGTTACAGTCTCCGTGCGGTAAAGCTAAAAATGTTAACAAAGCAATAATGCTGGTGAAATTTTGTTTGGAACACAGTAATCAGGGTGAATGGTAATTGAGCTCCCCTTTGCACCTGGTCTGTTATTTCTATATGCTGTGTGTGTTTTGGCTCTGCTAACTGCAAGCTATCCAGTGTTGATGAGCTAAAGCAGACAATACCTTTGTAGTTAGGAGGGCAGAGGCAGGTGTAGTTGTTGATGCCATCTACGCAGGTGGAGTTATTCTCACAGTCATTGTCTTCACAGTCATCAGGATTCACTTCACACCGCTGGCCTTCAAAACCAGGTGGACAAACACAGCTGGAGCAAAAGGAAAACATGAGATCATGTGTTAGCTCAAGTATTCCTGGGAAATCTTTATTTGACAAATAACTTTGAGAAATAATCACAACTCATGTGCTTTGGTTGAATTCACTTGAACAAAGTTAACAAATTGAAGATCCTTATATTGATGATTAATTGTAACCGACTATCATAACGCACTGTTACAATTACCACGTAATGGGGCACACCTGGTCTATGTCATGTAAATTAAGTCTCAGACTATTGACAGGAGGAGAGCAGAGACTGGCTATCATATGGTAAGGTGAAACACACACATTTACACTCAACGTCCACTTCATTAGGTACACCTGTTCAACTGCTCAGTAATGCAAATATATAATCAGTCAATCACATGGCAGAGGCTCAATGCTTTTAGGCATGTAGACATGGTCAAAACGACCTGCTGAAGTTCAAACCAAGCATCAGAATGGTACAACCAAGGTACGTAGAAATCTCTGAATACACAACATGTCAAACCTTGAAGCAGATGAGCTACAGAAGCAGAATACCACACGTGGTGCCACTCCTCTCAGCACAGGACAGGCAAGTGAGCCTACAAATTTCATGGGCTCACCTATAACGGTCAACAAACGATTCTAAAACATTTCACTCAAGGTCTGTTGAGTCTCGAATTCTGCTGCGACGTGTATATACATGTGTATACGAGACAAATAGTGTTCCACTGTTCTTAAGTTTACTGGTCATTTATCATATTACTCTGAATAATGGTATGATTTCAATGATGCAGCTAACTCACTTTATAGTAGTATATAGTCAGTAGGAAAATATAATGTGAAGCAAGAGCTGAAATTAGGAAACATTATTCTGTTCTTTCTGTGAGCCCAGTGGTTTAACCAGCTTTTTCTTAGTTTAACCTTGAAGAAGCACGATTATTTTAATAATTGAGGACATGCTATATAAAGTGAAATGAATAGTTCCTGGTAATTGACTGTAACTTTTGAACCTTAATTTATACCGTGGCTTGGCACCATTGCTGGTTGTGGCTTTGTAGGAAGCTCAGTGTTTGATAGAGCTCTGTCTCCATGGAGACTTGCCACGACAGACCAGCAACACTTATCTCATCCAGTAACTGCTGCCCACGCTGACTGTTGCCACCCGGGCATCCCCTCCCTCTGCCCATTACCCGCCAGTCAGACTACCACATTTCAGAGACAACTCTCACTCAAAGTGACGAGGCTAAAGCACATATATCTACTCCCCCAACACTGACACTGACCTGCACCACAAACGCACCCCCTGACCCCACCATATCTGAATGGTTCCCCCTGATTCATTGCTTTTTTTGTAATACCAAGTAGAGCTTGATGTTGGCTCATTTGTTGCTTGTCTGGATGCAGAGGCTGAGGGCCCGTGGTAATCAAATGGAAAGGGCAAAGCTACACATTTAAATGTTACAAAGTAATTTAGGAAGCAGGAAGCATCTTAAAGTAGGAGGTTTATTGGAACATAAGGCAAGGCAAGGCAAGGCAAATTTCTTTGTATAGCACCATTCATACACGAGGCAATTCATACATAAAACAAATCAAGCACACCCCTGCTTTTCAGTTTGACCTGGAGATGGACAGCAGTGAAAATGGTCTGGTAGAGACTGTTGTACCTGTAATGGCCCTCATGGCCGGGGATGAGGTGGCACGTGGCCCCATTGATGCATGGTTGACTCAGGCATGCGTTCATGGCTATTTCACAGTTCTGGCCCTAAGAGAGGGAAGGAACAAAAGAACATTACATCCTCAGCATTATTAGTATCTCCGCCTGTTTGACAAATAGAAATAAGCATTGTTACACTGAACATTGTTACACTGAATGCTCATATTTCATTCAATAAAATCAAATTCCACACAAATGTGGTTACAACCATTTGGTTAGCATCTTTTCAAAAGTTGGCAGTGAACTGTGGCAAATCTAACCATGGGTTACATCTAGTCCATGCATTTTTATAATCCATCCTGTCCATGCTTTAAGTTAATGAACTTGGACTTTAATTACTAACTTACTTGCTTACTTTAATGAATAATGAATTTAGATGAATGCAAACCTAAATCTTTTACAACTTATTTTAAATAGTCCTGTAAGCGGCATGATCCTATTTTAGGTAAACATTGAAAAAAGATATTCAGATAGTCAAAGACTGATTCCCTATAAGTTTGTTTGTTTATTAAGACTGAATACGCATAACACTCGAATACATTACATACAGTACTGTACTAAAGACTTTGCAAACCATAAGCTTAGATACACTATATAATTATTTTTGCAATTGTATAGTGTCCACATATGATTATGTCTTAGCCACTGTATTAGAATACAGCCAGAAAATACAGGAAGTCTGTATGCAGCCTTAAAAAACAAGAAAAAAAAGAAAAAAAGCATTTATAGGTTATAGTGGCAAGCATTTAGAGTGACCTCCTGAACACTTGAGAAAAAGCAGTATTTGACAGTTTTATCTGAATTACCCTTCTACAGCCCAAATAAGCTTGATCATGAATGGACATTTTGGAAACATAGCAGCCAAGAGATCACTATGCTAAAGCTCACAAACATTGAAATGAAGATTGGTGGAAAGACGTACTATGGTCTAATGAATCAAAGTTGGAATTTTTGTGTTCTATATTTCCCAGTATGTTGTAGATGGTGTTTATACCAGTCCTGAAACAACAAACCTGATAGTGCTTATGAACTTCATTTGGGATTCGTCTTCTTCCTATAGTCTCTGTTTTGTGTATTATAAGTGCTATAATAAAAATTAATAAATGAATATTTATTGATTCTTATAAATGTCATATATTTATTATTGAATTTAATTAACATAAATCATGTCAACTACACATGGAGTCCAGCCAAGGTCTCCTCCTCATCACAGTCAGAAAGTTTCCTTGCCACTGTTCCAATAGGCTTGTTCACTTGGGAGCTTAAATTGTTGTAATGCTGCTTTCAGACAATATTTTAATATAAAAAGCTACATATAAATACATCTGGCTAGACATCTTCTCCTCAGCCAGTCGAGTACAGATTTGCAAAATCAATGAGGAAAGTTTTCAGTGATACAGTAAACTATGTGACTTTGGCATAAGCACAAGTCGTCTATGGTTAAGTTAGGGGATTTACCCAAGTTTTCTCCTTATGCTAGACTTCATAAGCAGGAACTGAGATAAAACTTTGCTGGTAGGCGCCAGCACACACAGTACACATTTCTCTTGAGGGATTATTAGAAACTGGAAAGCATTGTTATATACACTGCTCACAAAGTTAGGGGATATTTCATTGGGGGATATTTCATTTTAAAATATCCCCTAATTTTTAAGAGCAGTATACTATTAAATGTGTGAAACAGTAGCTATGTTTGTGTTACCCACATTCTGGCTCAGAACAGAAAATAATGCTGAGAATATTATGTTCATGAGGGTTGGATAGGGCCCCTTAATAGTCTGTGGTTCTCACTTATTAACAATCTTCCTGCAACAGTATTCTTATTTCCTCTCTAGTCACAGCTATGGTGGCTTATTCTTCTCCCACTCTGTCTGGTATTTGCACTGATTCCCTTGCCTCAATGTAATTAACCTGTACCCAGAGGAGGAGAAGGGGTGAATGTAAGTGAAGGCTGTCAAATCTAAATCTAACCGAAAAAAGAGCTTTCTCACACGCGCATATACACGACAGATCTTGAGATAAAATAAAATCCTAATCTGGTTCGGGTTAATTTAGCTCTTGCCAACTCCCGGTCTTGGTAAAAAATGTCAGATTCTTTCTCACAATGATATAAAAACACACACACACAGCTTTCTTTGACCTTGGGTGCAGAGATTTTAATTAAAAGAACACCGCTGATTTCTGTGTTGTAGAGGGGGAAAGGTGAAGTTTTTATCTGTTCTGCAGCAGACAGACACTGACAGGAATCCCATAAGCAAACAAAAGAGTCAGGATTCCATACTAATTCCATACTGCAGTGACACACCCACATAATGCAGATCACTGTGAGTATTCTCTACATTTTTTAGCTTTTCGCTTTATGGTGCAATAGCTCTCAACCTCCACCTGTTTTATCCCTGGTCTATTTTGGACTGTAGCTGAGTATTATTAGTATAGGGATATGTCTGCTGGGAGAATACAAAACACTTCAGGAAACCCTGGATGAGAACGCCACTGTCATTTTGGGGATTTTGTATTTTTTCCTGTGCAAGCCATTTTAATATAAGTTGATCACTTGTTCTAAGGGCCATGTTAAATGTTGAATGTTATTCTGTGGAAATCGATTATATTTACACATATTCATTGCTGTATAAGCCTGTATAAGACCTAAATCTGCAGTCCCAGTATTAGATGCATAGAATGTTCTTATTGACCGCTTGATAAGCCTTGTGCATGCATGAGTAGGAGAATGTCTAATATATTGAGTATGCTCAGGAAGATTGATGATATAAACCTCTTGATCACTGGTAACATATGCATGAGTCAGAAAGGCAATAACTGGATAAGGCTGAACAGCAAATAAGTGTCTTTTAAATTGGTTTCACCTTGTAGCCAAAGGGACAGGTGCAGTGATAGGAGCCTGTGACATCGCTAACACATGTACCATTATTCTGGCAAGGGCTGGCCAGACAGGGGGCGCACTTAGCCAACATACTCAGGTCAACAGGACCTGCGAGAAAGAGAGAGAGAGAGTGAACATGGGAGGAAGAAGAGGAAATTGCGAGTAATGGTGACTATCAAAGGAGAAATAGTGACATTAAAAAAGGAAATTGGAAGGGTGCCACCTTGTGGGGTGAATCCTTAATCTTAAATCAACAACCCAGCAGTGTTCATACTCATTTAAAGGCTTGAGTTATAAATAACACAAGCACATGGGTACTGTCAGATAGGGAAGGGAGCAAGAGACTTACCATTGCACTGGAAGCGGTTAAGTGGGGTGGTCAGCAGCAGGCGGTCTGCCATGTCAGGTGGACCAGTACAGCGGGCAATGCCAGGTTCCTTAAAGCCAGCCTTAACCCACTGTGAGAGCCAGCGAAGCTCACAATCACAATATAGTGGGTTAGCCCCCAAAGCCCTGTGGGATACACATATATACATTTGAGAAAGATAAAGGTTTTAGCTGTTTAGAGGCAGACCACACTACTCTGATAACATGCCATTATATTACCCTTGGGTATATAATAGCTCATAAATGTCTAGTTTCAAGCATAAATAAGGTTCAGCAAGCGACATTTTAGAACACTGACAGAGTATTTACCAGCTTACAGCTATTTACGACTCCTCCCTTTCCTTGCTCATATCAGGGCTCTTTTTCCACCTCTATAATATTGCTTATCTGCGTCCTATATGCCTCACAGCTCCAAGATCCAAGATCATACAGCTCCGGGATCATACACAATGATGCTTATGTCAACGGCATATCCAATCCTTCATAGGGCGAATACACTAACACAATCACAAACACATTCACACACCAAGGGTACTTGGCAGGGATCAAACCGGATCCCGGCCAAGTGCCCTTGGCATATTAATGTGTGTGTGTGATTGTGTTAGTGTATTTGCCCTATGAAGGATTGGATATGCCACTGACACAAGCACAAGTGGAATAAGTGGCATAAGCATTAGTGGCAAAGCCAGCATAACACTTCCTGCAGCGTAGTTGACTTTCATTGCAAGTTTGCTGTTCTCCATTACTCCATGTCAAAAGCCCATAGAAACTGGTCCTGACTGAGCAAAGTGTTAGCTGCACAAGCATTTGGAAAGATACTAGGGTGTGTCTTGCAGTTCTGCACAGCAATCAAAGACAAAACCGACTTTTCACCACCGTTATATTAGTGGGGCATACCAACACTACTAGAGCACGGTTCCCCTTTAAAGTGGGTCTGATGCCCCTGGTTTATTCTTTGGCTGGTTTACTTACATTGGGTAGTATTTCTGTAATTGAACACCACCAGGGTATGGATAGCTCTGGATTGTGAATTGTAACTGTACCATGCTGGAGTGTCTAGTCAAACAGCTACCAGTTTGACAGACGGATTTCACATGGAGGAGTTTGTCATAAAGCTACACATACTTGTACAACATACACACAAAGCTCCCTCTACGGTGGAACTTGTACACTCAGTTCTGTCTCTAATGGATCAGAAGGCCCTTTTGATAAAGAGGAACCTTTTGTGTTTAAAGGAGCAAGTCAGTTTAAAGGAGGAAAGGCAAAGAAAAACTCATAAGAACTCTCTGATGGAGGCCTTTTAGCAGTAATAAAAATGTACAAAGATTTCCTGTGGGGCCCACGCTCTGTGCACTGAACACAGGGCAGCTCTTCAAGAAAGTTCCTCTCTTTCTAGCTCTCTCACTAATTTTCTCTCTCTCTTTGACTCCAGGTTGCACCCGGTAATGCAGTCAAACCTCTGTAGATCATAAAAGGGTGAATGTCTTTGGGTCGGATTCTGGCAGAATGTCATTAATAACAAGGGACATTGAGAGTGTGAGAGGGAGGGGAATCAAACCCACTCACAGATGAGACAAAGACGTCAAATGGTTGAAGGCTCCCTCTGGAATGGTTGAAAGGTCATTTCCGTGAAGTGTCCTGCAAAAAAGAAAGGAGAAAATGAAAACAAGCACATGCGTCTCTCAGAGAGACTTTTTTAGAAGTTCTTTTAACCACAACAAAGGAGAAAGTGAGTAAGAGGGGACGCTGCAGCAGGAGTCACATCTGACTGAGGCCATTCTGTCAATGGAAACTCTAGACTCTGAACTGTGCACTGAGAATTCATTGTATGGATAGCATGGCGTGTCAGTTCATCCTCCGCGCACACCCACGCACCCATTGGGGTCATGTGTCATTCTAACAGCAATCAGACCCCACGACCGGTCAGCCTCGCTCCAACGAGGGTAGGCCAGTGGCGCCCCGAGGGTATTCTGGGAGATGAAGAAGTGAGAGTGATCTCCTGTTGGCAGACGGAGTGGACCGGAATTCAACTTGAAGGGGCAGCTACTAGTCACCCGGGCATATCTTGGCGTGAGGGCTTAAAGGCTTCTGATAACCTCCAGACTACAGTGGTGGAACAGGAAAAAAATAGGGTGAAACAATTGCTCTCTTCTTCCTAATACATAGAGGAGATCCTACTGAAAAGCCTGCTATTTTGCTCCTGAAACCTGCTCAATTTCACAGCCACCCTTTAAGGAGTTAATAAAGCTGGCTGTGCTGCAGCTGGGTGCTTGTATGTGTGTGTGTGTGTGTGTGTGTGTGTGCTTTGTGATATCAAACAGGTAAAGGACTCACAGCAGACGGAGATTGCGTAGTCCATCAAACGCATGCACCGGCACACATCGGATCTGATTGTAGCTCAGGATGCTGCAGAAATATAGTATAGCCACACATTCATGTACACATACTCTCAGACTGATTCATATACCAAACTCAAACTGTCTGCAGTGTGCAGCAGCATCAGCAGGTGTGTGACTTACAGTGTGGCAAGCTGAGTCATATTGCTGAAGATAAAAGGAGTCAAAGAGCTGATGCTGTTGTTACTCAGGTCACTGTGGGGAGACAACAATATACAGTATAGTCTACAATACATATACATACAAACTTCAGCTAGCAAATTTCAGCCAGACATGTAGGATCACAATCATGTAATGTTATCTGTATTGGTTTCTTTACCCACCAAAATGTTAAAACCAGTTGGTCTGTAACGATGCTTCAGTAGATGCTTCACATGACATGACCCCATTTTAAAATCGGGTTTCAATCAGATAACTACAAAGGGAACCTTCATAGCTTGCCTGCTTCTCACAGTACATACATGTGTTATCACTTAACCAATTAAAAGTTGCACACACACCCAGGAGTCTACATGTTGGAAAAGAAAATGGGATGCGTCTGACTGGATGACCTTCTTCCATTGTTCCATGGTCAAGTTCTCACACTAGTGGGCCCAATGAGGACCCATTCAGACTGGATGGTGAATGTTAAGCACAGTGACTGGTCTGCAACTATGCAGGGTCATATTCAGCAGGGGGCAGTGCAATGTGCCTTTGGTGCCAACACCAACAGTTTGTGTTTTTTCTTACTTGGACCACCGTCCATAGGTACTCACCACTGCTAACCAGGAACAGCCCACAAGCATTGTTGTTTACTCCAATTCAGTCATCCGGCCATAATGTTTTGGCATTTGTTAAAGTCACTCAGATTATTCCCACCTGAACATTTACACTGGGAATTTACACTGCTTTAACAAGAATTGATTTGTGTTTGGTTTTAATGTTTGGCTGGCCAGTGTACTTTCATATATGCACATACATACCTCAGAATAAAGTACAGAGATTGGATTGTCCGTTTTATGTCTGCTTTGCTAACAAACCAAAACATGTTCATGCAGAATAAATAGCTTCCACTATTCATATGGCAAATAATACTGTAGTGGGCTTTAATGAGTAATTGCTGGCTAAATACATCGAGCTATAACCCTACAATGACATCTTCAATTAAAACTAAGTGGACTGTAATAGAACTGCTCACTTTCAATATTCATTTCCACTTTATAACATTATGCATTACTTGAAGCCACAAGAAGCATTACACTCCATAAAAGGTCATTTGGAATATTGTCTGTATTGCACTGTTCCAAAATTGCATGCATTAATTCATCCAGTGGGTAAAAATGACTGACATGACTCATTAGAGTAGGAATTAAGTAACAGAGATGCCCTGGTTATCATGTCACCTGTCTTCTGAAGTTTTAACTTCAACTAGTAAATTCATAAACATTTTAAATTAGTGCTGTCAAACTATTAAAATATTTAATCAATGTTAATTGCACGTATACTTTCTTTTATTTGTTTTAATGCTTCATATTTAATAAATGCTTCAACAGAATACACTTAGTAAGTTTTGATTATTCAATAAACAACACACAAGTGATTACCAGAACAATACCTTTTTATGCTAAATATTCATTATATTATGTATTAGAAACTGAAAAAGCATAATAACACAATTATTAGGTTTAAAGTAATATTGTTTAGAAATACAAAGGTGAAAATACATACATAAGAGTCAGCTGCTTCAGATTGGCCAGCTCCTTTGACACTGAGGTTAGCATGTTGCCTTCCAGATACCTGAATCAAGGAGGCAAAATGACTTTACAAAATGCTTACAAAATTCCCACAACAATTATTCAGTAAGTAAATTCTACATAAGTGTGGTCTTCATGAGGAAGGTGGATAATACTTGAGCTTGTTAAATCTGCAAGATAACATTTACATTTACAAGTGGCAGCTAAATTACAGTGGTATTTAAATTTTCCAATAGATACAATCCAAGCAGTTTCATTTTAGATGTCTTGCTCAAGCGCTCAACAGTGGCAGCTTAGCTTTAACCACTTTAGGAGTTGGTATAAGACACATCGAAGTCACATGTTAAACAATGCACCCAAATGATCAAAGGTGCACCTGACTGCAAAAACCTTCCCAATACTATACGACTGGCAAGCATGATTATCCAGTGTTTATTTATTATTATTTCATATTAAAATAGGCACTGCAATAATAAGTAGTTTGTCATATAATCACAGTTTAACACTGCAGCAGCAACTGACCCTTGAAAATGTTTGTTTTCAGAAAACATTTCAGCTCAGTGCTTTCTGATCTAAAAGTAAGTGTTTTAAATCTAATATTCTATCTGGATTGGTTTAAAATGAAAGCAAATACAATGAATAATTAGTTATTTCTGAATATATTTTTGCAATTTGAACTGGGTATTTTACAATCTCTTCACAAATGTAAATATGATATATTCCTGCAAATGTAATAGCCCAATTTATCCCATTCAAGGTAGTATAAAAGCCAGTGCCTAGCTGGCAGCACAGGGTGCAAGGCAGGAACAAACCAATCAGGGGACCAGTCCATCATAGGGCACATACACTCACACACTAAGGATACTTCCAACGGTTAACTTTAGACATGCAAACTTCATATAGGGTCAGAATTGATAAGATTTACCATTGCACCACTGAACCTGACAATATCTTGTTCTGGAATCTTTCAATTTCAGTCTCCCTGCTTCAACCTCAAAAGTTTCAAAACAGGTACCTGACTGCCTTGCTGACAATACTGTCCCTATTGTTCTCAACCTAGCCAGGTTTTCTCATGTAACCGTACTGCAACCACACCACTAGCTTGCTGTTGTAGCCGGGATCAAACTGAAAACCCCCTTAAAGGGTTTTGCTCCATGTATTTACATTTTTGATTCAGAACATTTGTAAGCACTATATAACAGGATCTTGAAATTTTGCTAAGTTCATTGTAAATATAATGAGACAGAAAATAATTGATTCAGCAGTTGGTTACTACCTGTGCAGCACTGTTGGGTCAATATTGGCCATCATAATCACTTAAAGTGGAAAAGTGATTTTAAAAAGTTATGATAATTGCAGTCCTTGAGGCAAGCTTGTACTTGGAAAAACCCAGAGTAAGAACTTGATATCCTCATGGAACAGGATTAAAGAGTCAGAGGGAAAATACACACCCCATAAAACAAATGGGGTAAATCAGTTTGTTTGACAGGGCCAGTGAATAAGAAAAAAACGATAAAGATATGAAGGCTTACAGCTCAGTGGTGTCCTTGGGGATGCCCTTGGGCAGGGACCGCAATCCGCGGTTACTGCAACGCACCACCGTGTCTGAGCATGTGCAAGCTTCTGGACAACGAGGGACTGAAGGCAAGCAAGTGTTCTCTTCTTCACCTGAACAGAAAGAGACACAGACAGAGAAATAGACAGAATTGCAGACCAAGAAAGACAGAGAAAAACATAGTCATTAATTTTTTATGCATTAAGATATGTCACAGGCTAGATATAAATGGAGCCAATGACACAAGGTTTACTATAGATGTTCATAAATTCTTTAAAAAGAAAGGACTGGTGGAGCAAAGACGAGAAGAGAACAGCTGCAAAATAAAAACTGATTTAAGCTGCACTTTTCCCAAAATAGCCATCTGGTCCAGCTGCCACAGGGTTCAAACAATCAGTACCAGAAGCACTTACTACTAATAAGTGAAACAGCACACAGGAGTTAAAGCTTGCCCAGTAAATATTGTTCTTGGACAACTTGACTGTCAATTTTCCTCAACTGGTGCTCACAGCCTCCCTCTCCACCCACACCCACTCCCTGTTCAGGAGATGCTATCTGCAAAGAGGCAGAGTGGCTCTCCAGATTAAAAAGAGACAAGAATTAGGACGTTAATGAGATGTAATTGAGGTTCAGGAGCGTGCCAACAGCAACAACCTGAGTGAATACTCAGTGCATATATGTGTGTGTGTGAGACAGGAAGAGAGAAAGAAAGAGAGAGAGAGAGAGAGAGAGAGAGAGAGAGAGAGAGAGAGAGAGAGAGAGAGAGAGAGAGAGAGAGAGAGAGAGAGCAGGGAAAGGGGAAAGGAACGAGAACTCATTTCATCCTCCTGAATGGGTTTTTCAAAATGCTTCAAATGCCATCCTGCACGTCAATTTAGATGTCTTTTGTTCTCCAAAGTGTAATTTCAGTACTCCAGAAATTGTGTGATATTTTGATTGAAGTTACAGCACTGAGTTCAGTAAAAACTCAGTGACCAGAAATTGGGGGATATGATATCACCCTTAGCACCCTTATGAGCAACATAATCAAAATAAGAAAGTATAAGGTTTATTTTACACTGAGATCAACATTAAGCATAGGTACCTTCTGAAATTAAATTTTCATATCTGATCGAACAAATATTTTGGTTATCCCAATGAATAAATAATTTTTAATTAAAAGGCATTTATTCAAATTTCAATATATTCATAACTAACCTGAAAGAAGCACATCATGTGTGTTGAAATATAAAATAATTTAATTGCTAAACACCATGTTTGCGGATTTACAGTACATAACTCGGATTAAGAAGCTTGATTAGCTTCTTTACACCCTTCATTATACCATGACATTATAAGATGGAGTGTTATTTATGCCTGTCCATCTTTTCTTGTCTGCATTTCTTGTAACATAGCTGATTTACCAAAGGATTCAGCCAAGCCTTTTTGAATATACTTGTTGGCTCTTTGGATTTATATTTAACACCGGACACCGTGGAAGCTGAACATATCTTTTGCCCTTTACTACACTGATCAGCAGGATAAACGTGATTGTTAATATCATTTCCTTCAGCTGTCAAGTGGCCAATTTAAAGACAACATCATCTCCACAACAACTGGAACCATGAAAATCTTTTTTGGACATCTTTCATACTGTTTATCAGTACTGTAATAAATACTGTCTATCTTGAGAAAGTACTATGGTAAAATAATACAATATCGCCTTACCCCACTCATTCTCTCACACAGTAAACAACAATGCAACAGATTTCACAGTGAGTCCGTGGAAACAACCAGCTCAAACACACAGCCAGTTCAGAACGTATGGTTTTGCTAATAGTTCTTTTAGATTATTAGTGAGATCTTTCTCTTTAAACCTCTGTATTTCACAGTGAGATGCCTACATATGAGCTGCCTATATGCCAAAGCTTTTAAGCAACAAAAGAGCTGTTCTTCCCTAACAGTCAAGCTTTGGTCATGAGGCCTGAATCTAGACTCCAACCAGACAGAAGCCAAGCCACATTTCCTATTTCTCTGTTAGAATTTTACAGCAGCACAGCAAGACAGCAGTTCCCAGTGGTGTCTGTTGGATATGGCCGCTGCTTCACTCTAAAAGCTGGCCAAATCCTGATACTTGTGAGCCTTGTGGGTTGATTTGGCTTCCCTGTGTCCCCTTTGTGTTGGGAAGGGAACCTGCATGATTTACGTCCACCCTGAATGGCATCAAGATGAAGTGTGGCTTGATCCTTAGCTCTGAAAGCGATTAAGTCTGCTCTGTCTGAAACAGCATAACTCGATGGGGACAGGAGGTGCATGTAATGTGAATCATAAAGATATATGTATGTCTATAATGACTGATCAAGGGGTTTTGTAAACTCAGCCCTGATTCATTAGCTACTGCCAAATGTGCCTTAATGTGGTTAGTGTTTAAAATAACAAACCGGCACACATGTACAGTGTCTAAACGAATAGCTGAAACAATATACAATATACAGTACCATGCAAAAGTCTTTCATCCAGTCCTAGATTAGATATACCATTGTTTCAGCCAATGGACACATCTAATTATTTCGCAGTCTCATTGTTACAATGCAACCGGAAAATACAGGGAATTTGTATAGAGGTTTAAAGAAAATCATAAAAACAGATTTTATAGGTTACAGTGGTAAGCATTTGACCAGGAATGGTCTTTTTTAAGGAAAGGTAGCAGCCAGCAAACCCACTTTTTTTAGTAGAGGAACATGGATGCAATGAGTAAGATCTGTTAAATCTCACAAAGATTGGAATGAAGATCGTTGGAAAGAATATTATGTGACAAATTCAAGTTTCAACTTTTTGCAAGATGTAATGCTGTATATAGTCTTTACACCACTGAAAATGTAATAGCGACCTCTGCATAATATTGTATGTGCTTTGAGAACACTCTGTGTGTATGACCCTAAATTAGGCATGAGCTGATGAATAGATCCATCAGGTCTTACAAAAAAAGTAGAAAGAGCACATTCAGAAACTCCATGGCTGCTTACCATCACAGGTGAAGTCAGGCGTAGACACGTCCTGTATAGGAATTTCCTTTAGGAAGTCAGGTTTCTGGCACCGGGGGTTTCCACTCACTACCCTGGTCTTCTTCAGCCACTGACCCAACCATGCCAGGTGACAGTCACACACAAACGGGTTTGACAGCAGGTTGCTGCAAATACACCCACAAATTGATATTAATTATACAAAGCCTTTATATTAGCAGGATTGTAACCATGAAAATATTTAGTGGCATTACTAACAACATTTATGTGCTGTACTGATTATTTTACTCTTTTATACTGGTCCTTACTAAGACACGGTGTGTCCAGAGAACTGACCACTAAACCATACCATATTCTTTGATTGATACTAGGTCAAAGAAATGCTCAACCCAGCTTATTATATACAAAATGCATATATTTCACCTTAATCAAAGCACTTCTAATTGGAAATTTAACTAGCTAAATTTTATTGGAACCTGCTGAGTTACTACTGAGTTAATTTTCACTGCTGTTTATATATATTCAACAGTTATTCTGTGACAGCTTTAATTAACACCATACATTTTTTAAAACCAATTGCCTGCTAGAAAAAAATCACAGTCTGTACAGTTCATTGTCAAAAGTTGGTCTTACAGGGTATTAGTGCTGCTGTTGTACGACAGCTCCTAAGATAGTAATTCAGTCCAACCCAGGCATCACCTGTGTGGAGTTTGTATGTTCTCTCCTTATCCTTATCTGTGTGGGTTTTCTGCAGGTAATCTGGTTTTCTCCCAAATTCCATTCATGAGTGTTTGACGATTGTAGTTGTAACACTTTTCCATGGCTAAAGATGTGCCGTGTAAAAACACACAGAACAGCGCAAAAGTCGTAGACCACAAATAGACTTGTTTATTGTTGGCAATTGGACCAAAAATGGCAAATTATCCCATTGCTAAAACAATGGGTTATCTAACATGATATCTAACAAAATATTTGCTACAGTGGACTAGACTACATGCATATTGTGCCGCATTTCCTCCATCCTCCTTTCTCGCAGGATACAACATAAGGCTGTAACATAAGGCAGAAACGTAAGACACAGACACATTTTATCACATCTGGTCTGAGTGAGGCTCTAAAGTCTATCCCAATGTCTGCTAAATGGACCACAGGAGTAGAGATTTCAGGACCAAGTTACTGACCCATTTTTCATCGGTCCTCTCGGAGTTCTGAGAGCTTGCCTACTGGAGCAGGACCCTAAATCACAAAAACTTAGCCTAGAGTGGAAGGCGTCACCGGCCATGAGGGACCTGGCTGACTGGTATAGTGTTACAGATCCTCAGTTGCTGCCATCCCACTGCTGGTGCCGTGCTGCCGGTTTATTCACAAGCACAGAATCCTGCAACTGAGAGCTGTTGTTCCCCTCTACCCTACAGCACAGAATAATTAAGTGAGCTGACCTTCCAATGCACTGCTAACAGACACATGAGGGCTCATAGGAACTGGTGTACGGTACTACCCAAGCCAGTCTGCCATGTGTTTGCTTTTAATTATTCATGAGGCACTCAGAGAACAACAAAGCATCAAATGGGTTTATTATGTCAAGAGACGGCTAGAAAAGCCCATGATCTCATTTGCCAGTGCTACAGGCAGATGGCAAATCTCTGTTTTCTCTATTCTCATCACAAATTTTTGCAACAGAAAAAGAACCTTTGTCATCTGTGTTCCCTTTGGACCCTGAAGCCTTGCTGTGTATGAACCTGCTGCAGTCTTTCTTAATGAGACATGCAGGACTAATCTCATACTAAATAGCCAGAGTAGAGCTGGACCTCTCATGCAGCCAATTAAATCACTTACAGCAAGTCAGTCAGCTCAGTTATTTTGTGATTTTAACATCAATGTAACACTGAATAATAATAATAATAATAATTATAATAATAACTACAAGAAAAAAAACAACAATACAACAAAAGTCTAAAGAAAGTAAAAAGACAAACAATTAGCTAAAAAGATAAACAATTTATGAACTAGAAACTAGAGAAGGTCTATAACATTGTAGAGATGATATAGACAACTTGAAATGATTGATAATATTTCACCTCAGAGGGTCCAAGATAAATGTTGGAGATTCATCCTTGGCCAAAGCCTCTTTCCTCCTATATTGGCAGGTGTTCTTTATGAGATTTTACCACATATGTCTTAATAGATGTTTAAGGTTGCATCAGACAACTCCATCGAATGCTCTAGTGTTACACTCGTTACACTGTAAAACTCGCTTTCCAAAACACATACCAGCATAATAACCTTATCCCATCTGTGAAAAGTCATGGTAGTAGTACCATGGTTGGCTGCATAAGGGCCAGGATGACTTGGCATTATTGCTGGAATAACAAATTCAAATTCTTATAGAAAATCTGGACATCTGTCTGTTTGTAACATTGGATCATTTTCCTCAATACGCAAATAACCAAGTATATTGTTTGTCACCTCATTTGCTTTATTTAGTTCTCTTTATGCACTCAATATTGACCTGAAACCTTGATACTGTTTATGGTCATAATTAAGCAGAAATATTGCAAATTAAAATGTGTTCACAAACCTTCAAACACTGAGGTAGTATAGAGATTCTGTCTTGAGGTTTGGCTATGTTTTGTGATACTTTGAGACATTCCAAAGAGCTGACAGACACTGGATAATTGGCCTTTCCAAAACAGTGGCAGATGTGTTATAGCAGCAAATGGGATACCCACATCACATTATTGTTTGTCATGTTTGAATAAGATGTTAAAAGTACATATTTTATTTTTATGCCAAAGAAACTACTAAAAGCTATCGGCATACTGTTTTCAATTAGTTGTGCCTATTTTGTGAAATCACACACTGTCCGTAATGCTTCACCAATCAAAAGGACTGAAATGAAATGAAATGAAATACTTAAATCGTTTAAATGAAAAAAATAAGTAACTTTTGTGCTGTGTTAACAAATCTAACCCAAATATCAAGCTATGTAATAGAAATCAGCCATATCAGAGGCAGTGATCCACTAAAAGATGGCATTTTCAGTTCAGTTTGTTTGCAGTAAGAAACCTAAACCACTCAGGGAATTTTGCTGTCTGTCTGTGTGGTATTTTCCTCCTGTTTCAGAATATATTTGCTTTATTTCCAAACCATTTTGGCCTCAAATCCCTTCATTTAAATATTCAAGCTACTGTTTATTTTATGTATCTATGTATTTGGACATGCCTCGGTAACAATTTTGAATTCTGAATTATTTTCAATATCAGTAATAATAACAATTACAAAACTAACAATATATTGGCTGCATTATTAATTACCAGATCAAACTGCTGGCATTTTTGCATTTCATAATTCCCTCATTTTATTCATTTGAACCTACAATAACTATTTAACAGGAGGCTGTAGGTTTTTTTTTTTTTTTTTACCATTCGTCATGCCTAAAGAAAGCCAAACCAAAATAATGACAGCAGATGTTTAAGGGGAAGGCGGAGAGTGATCGGGAAAACAGTCACAGGAATTGGAAAGGCATCTGCAAACAATAATGCACAGCATAGTCTGATTGCACCACATGTTCGGCCTGTTGAACTGTGAGATTATAATAGCAGTGTGACTGGGGTTGAATTTGACTTCCTGTATGCCAGGGTGCAGCTCTTGACTCCCGCTGCCTCGAGGCTCCATACCACTGACCGCAGCAGAGAAATTTGACTTACTGAATGAAGGAATGGATATTGACTGATGTATGCATGTCAGCATGATTAATAACTGTAGTTACGTTTGAATGAGTAGCTGCATTAGAGGTTGGTGCCTTCAGGTCGGGATGAGTATCACATCCAAATATGATTGTCTGAGGGAGCAGGGGATAGAACCCTACACAGCCCTGTGAAGAACTGGCATCTAATCCAGAGCACAATTATGCTAGGGACTGATGCCCTGCAACCATGTGTGTGTATGAGAGAGAGAGAGAGAGAGAGAGAGAGAGAGAGACAGCACTTACATTGTGGACAGGGAGTGGAGGGTGGAGAAAGCTCCTGGAGCAATGGTGGTGATGCGATTGTCATACAGAGAGAGCAGACGGACAGAGCTGAGCCCTGTAAAAGTTGTGTTATCTACACATGTAATCTGGTTACTTCTCAGCATCCTGCAACATACACACACACACACACACACAGACACACACACACACACACACACACACACACACACACACACACACACACACA